>OW804099.1:39071289-39162035 GCA_942159475.1 Sthenelais limicola
CCGATCCTCTCAAATAACCCAAATTTAAGACGAAAATCAGGTTCAAAATACAGTTCAACATAATCAGATCAGATTTTTTGAATGAATACAGTACAGGATATACTCAGATATACCCAGTACTTATCAATTTTCACTCTCATTTAGCAGAATTTGATAGATGTGTAGAAATGTAGATTGTTTTCTGAAAATCTGATCCTATACTGCATGTCAGTCAGGCTTTTTCATGTGATATGAGTTCATGTTTCTATTCTGTTGGAGATGAGACAAAGGAATGTATTAGTTCGCGTAAAACCATTTTCCAGGCTGTCTAAGCTCAGAGCCGATCTGATCAGATCAGAATAGTATGTCATTTTGCAGTAAGAGGCTTTCCCTCATTTTGGAGAGTCTCTCAACTGTGAGCCTAGGCTGTCTTCTTTATTAAATTGTCTCATTTTATTTATATATTGTACAGTACAACCGTGCATCTCATATTTGGGTCAGATTTTCAGAAAATGTACAATTGGCAGCTGTACACATTTAGTAAATTCAGCTAAATATAGCTGCAATTTGGTCAATACTGGGTAAACTCGAGTATATTAAGCATTGCATTGATTCTAGCAATCTGTTTGGTTAGGTTGAACTGTATTTTCGTCTGAAATTTGGGTTATTTGAGAGGATTGGTGAAGTTGAATTGTATATTTTCTGAAAATCTGACCCATTAAGTATTGAGGGGTTTACCATTTTCAAATAGCTTAAATTGTCAATGAACAAAAGCTTTGGTTGCAATATCACCCAGTTTATGATTATGAGGACTTGTATGGAATGTATTTTTTTTTAATTCATTTACAGGCCAAATCGTTAAATTACAGAATTAATAAATTACAAAAAAACGCAATTGTCGTTCAACGACGTGTTTCGAGCTATAGAGGCCTCGAAAGATAATAATTAATAGTAGAAGCTAATATTGGTAATGGTATGAACCCTGGAGTTTTATTCTCGATGTACCAAATGTAATGACCTGTCACCTGTTTCAGAAATAAAGGATCGGATGTTTTAAAAAGAAAAGAATGTTACGTATTATTTTGTGTTTTGTATTGTAGAATATGAGCCATCAGTAATCTGTAATCGTTACCCCATGTTATGATTGTATATGTAGCCACAGATTTCTCATTCTATTTTATCATAATTACTTTTCTCAGTCTAGGCCCAGTGTTGGGATTATAATGGCAACATAATGATCTTTCTTTCCTTTGGTTAGCCTGAAGGTTTGCCTGCGGTTTGGAGCAAGAGGCCTTCCCTCAGTTTGAAGGGACTCATCTCTTAACTCTGAGCCTAGACTGAATACATGTATAGCATTCTATACTGTGAACTTTACCGTCCCTCATCTAGCTTCAGGATACACCAGGCTGGAAGTGGTTCCACAACAAAAATAGACCACTGCAGCAGTAATGTGTTTGTTCATTCATTGAAAGAAAAACTCAAACAAGGCCTTCCTATTTCAGTTCTGAGTAAATGTGTTTGGCATGAGAGAAATCTTACCGTACCAGACTCTGCCATCTTTTTCTTCTTTCTCTGCCATTTTGGGCAAGAAAAATGTGTGGAGAAACTTGTTTGTCGTTCTGCTTCTCTAACTGCCTCACTTTCATCGCCTTTATGTTACTTCTTTTCTGAATTTCGTATTTAGACAGTCTTGACTCACAGCTTCTCAGATAAGATAAGAATGGTATGTCAGTGATTGGACGCCTCCTGCGCTAATGGCTTTCGGTTTTCCGTAGAGATTTTGCGGTTTGTAGCGAGAGGGTTCCCTGAAGATTGAGGGGACTCTGTGGGCTCTGAGCCTAGACTGTATTATCCATATCATTCTATATGATGACCCACTTCATAAAGTGACTAGATAGAGCTATGGATTAGAATAAAAGATAAGATATAAAGGCCAAACTCCCTTAATATTACTGTAAAGTTTCCACTAATTCTTGAAGATATCATGTATCACATAGGAAAGTGATAAGTCTGGATATTCATTTTAAATTATCTGTGACTCCAATTGTTCCAGTGAGGTCTCTGGGGGTAATCAGAGCTGCCGTCACCGCTACTTCAGAAAGTGGGGTCAATACTAATCATTTCCTGGCTCTGACAGCATATAATTTCCGTTCTTCTATACCAGTCCAGGATACCAGATAGAAAACAATTTTTTTAAAAAACATTCATTTTATTTCTTAGATTAGACATACAGCATTGAACGTATACACTGCTTCATACTGTCGCTTGTTAGAAACTTTCTATTTCAACCATTTCAACCATACATTGATTAGTTAAACTTTATTTCTTTTGCCATTAAATCGATACATTTTACCATTTCTTGTATACATATATACTCTTATTGTATAACCCTGTGTACTTCATTGCTTTGAATTAAAATATATGAGTTAAAAAAAATATGATATTTATTTTTTTAAAAAAAACGAAATTAGCTGATAATGGAGCTTTAATATGCTTATATAATGGCAGCTGCTTCTACTACCATGTCCGCCCACGCTAGCTCTAATACAGAGAACTAGAGGCCCTATGTAGTGAGAACTGCGGCCCTGGGGGAAGGTGAGGCCTTGTTAGGTTTCAGTTTCACAGTAGCCGCTGCTGCAACTAGCGTATTATTAATTACTTCTCCCCCCGCAGAGAAACTTGCCTTTGAAAACAATGATTCATCATGAGGAGGAGGAAGTGCTCGTTGCCGCGCCTAGAGCTGGATGGTAGACTCTGTGGCCTGACTCCTTGGGTCAGATTTTCACAAAATGTACAATTGGCAGCTGTACATTTTTCAGTAAATTATGCTAAATTAAGCTGCAATTTGGTCAATACAAGGTGAATTCGAGTATATTCTGCATTGTATTGATTCTAGCAGTCTGTTTGGTTAGGTTGAACTGTGTTTTGAACTGTATTTTCGTCTGAAATTTGGGTTATTTAAGAGGATTGGTGAAGGTGAATTGTACATTTTATGGCGACTTCACCCCCTTCCATATCCTAACAGCTTTGTTTCTACGCAATAATAGCAAATGACGAATTGTACTTGTGACTAGTCTGGATCCTTGCCATGAGTAAGAAATAAGTGGTTATACAAAATAAATAATAGAATCAGAAGTAGCTTAGCTTGACTGTCAGGATTTTGAACCATGCGTCGGTGACGGTTTTAATTTATTATTTTACTCGTATCGATAACTACTTCAGTAAATTTACTCATATTAATGACTAAATTTACTCATATCGATAACTACTTCTTTTCATGACTTTTGATATAATATTTGTGAATTTGTAAAGAATCAGCAATCACTCAGAAAAGTGCAGCAGTTATATAATGTTTTTGATATATTTATTTGTTAATTGTTTTGTTTTCTGTTTCTTGTGAGATATGTCAGTTATCCTAGGCAGCGTATGAAATACGTCCAGGCTGGAGATATCTAAATGTATTGGCCTTGAAATGGATTTTAAAAAAATACAAAAATACAAAGTTATGAAAGGTTCATCGATGTCCCATGTTTGCTGCATCGGTCATAAATTAAAGCAGGATACTTGATGGATTGAAATGCATTTAATCACAGCAATTGGATAGTCTAATAATTGATAAATATTATAAGGACATTACGGTGTGTTATTACAAATGGTATCTAACTGAATTATAAAATATCAGCAGCAGGTTGATATTACATTTGGATTCATGCTTTTCCTATCTACGATAGTGTTAGGTTCCCCCCCCCCCTCCCTCCCTTTCTCCCCCCCCCCGTCTTGCCTATTATGTATTATATATTCATATTGACATTAAATTCATCTCTAATTGCAGGCCTTACGCAAGTCCGAGGCCAAGAAGAATGTGGAGAATATGAGCCCAGAATTTCAGGTCAGTATTAGATGACTTCTGCTTATTGTTATATCCAATTACAGACACTGCAAATCATCCGAAATTATATTGTGATTATGTTATATATGTATTGTATAGGTCAGATCGTCAGAAAATGTACAATCACCAGCCCTACACTAATGTTGCTAAATTAGGCTGAAACATGATGAATACTAGGTTCATCTGAATCTATTTGTGTTGAATTGATTCTAACAGTTTGTTCCATCAGGTTAAACTGTATTTTGAACCTCGTTTTTGTCTTAAATTAGGGAAAGGATTGGCGAAGGTGAATTGTACATTTTCTGACGAACTGACCTATATACTTATAAATGTTTGAAGTGTGTTGTGCGCTTTTCTAGGCTTCCTTTGATCTTTCCAGGAGTGCATGTTCTTTTTTTAAAGATTTTATTTGCACTCATTGTCGCGACAACGATATTTCCATGAGGTACGCTAATGAGAGTGTTAATGTACACGCTCCTATATGGAAAATGCCTTTTATTTGATCACCAACCTTGGGCTTTGGGATCACTATACGACCGTCGATATCAAATTTATTCACAACGTTGTTTATTGCTTTTGGGTTTTGTCACAACATTGTTTCCTTGTCGTTTGCCGCCGACAAAAAGCGCAGGATTGTAGGCGGAGGTGTTGAATCAGGCCCAAGACTATTTTTCTGTGTCATTTATTTTATTTTAAATGGAACCAAATTCAATTCTGAGTGTCGATTGCAAACATAAATTTATAGCAGTTTTATTTCAAGGAAACATTGGAAATTTGTATTTGCAGAAACTTGTAACCATTTTGACAGGATTCTCAAATAAATATTTCTTTTAATTGAATAGCGTAGAATGAATTAACTAAATGAGTTTGTTAAAAAAAGAAAAAGAAAAATTAATGTGTCTACTCATACAGAATAACGAACCTCTTCTCTCTCTTTGTTTATGCTTTTCCTCTGATGAAGTGTTATAGAAACTACTCTCTGGAACACCTCTGGCCTTCTCTCTAAATCTGTATAAATCTAATAAGTGGGTAAATGGATGAATACCTTGTTTTGATGATATTGGCCTCCGTACTGATTAATAAAGGTAGATGTGGCCTGCTTCTCACCTGTTCTGCCTCCCACCTCCACAACTGGGTGAAATCGCCAGAAAATGTACAATTAAACCTTCAGCAGTCCTTTCAAAAAAACCCAGATTTCAGACGAAAATAAACTTCAAAATACTTTTCAACCTAACCAAACTGATTGCTAGAATCAATGCAATGCCGAATATTCTCGAATTAACCTCGTATTGACCAAATTGCAGCCTAATTTAGCAGAATTGATTAACTGTGTACAGCTGCCAATTGTACATTTTCTGAAAATCTGATCCAACTATGCTTAGTCCTAAAACTTACTTATCTCGTTACCGACGGTTCGGTTGTGAAGTTGGACGGCAGGTTCTATCAGTGAAAGGATGTAAAAAGTCAAGATACGGAGTAACATAGGCTGGGAGGTTTCTCAGAGCAGGTTGAGTTACTCACGAGCAGGTGGTAAGCTATTATTAATTACCATTAGCCTGATTGATGTAAAGAATACAGGGATCTGGGTGGAACTGGAGGTTGTTGATGCTGTGTGTATAACCCTGCCCACACACAGCCGATTTTCCGCCCGATTGCCCCCCGATTTGGGTCTTCCGATGCATCCTAGGATTTCATTTATGTTATTTCAAAAACATAGACCAGGATTGGCAATGAGATCATAGGACTCATCAGGAGACCCAAATCGGGAGGCAATCGGGCGGCAAATCGGCTGTACGTGGGCAGTGTCTATGGCTCAGTACAACAGCTTAAATGGGTGAAATCGCCAGAAAATGTACAATTCATCTTCACCAATCCTCTCAAATAACCCAACTTTAACCCAACAAAAATCAGGTTCAAAATTCAGTTCAAACCAGAGAGAGCTTTTGAATCGAGGCAATGTCAAATAGCCTCAGATATACGCAGTATTGACCATTTTCTCACTCTAATTTAGCAGCATTTGATAGATGTGTAGAACTGTAGATTGTGCATTTTCTGAAAATCTGACCCAACAGCGTAAATGTATATGTATGTGTGAGCTGATGATTGAGATTACCTGCCAACAGGTCCAATACCTCTAAACCACACCTTACCCATATCTCTCTGTCCCTCTCTCCTTGCTCCCAACTCTCCCTTTCCCCTCTCTCCTTCTCCCCTTGCTCCCCACTCCCCACTCCACCCGCCCCCCTCCCTCCCTCTCTCCTTGCTCCCCACTCTCTCCCTTTCTCTCTCCCTCTCTCCTTGATCCCTACTCTCTCCCCCTACCTTACCTCTCTACTTGTTCCCTCTCTACTATCTCTCCCTCTCCTTTCTCCCTCTCTTATATCTCCTTCTCCTCTCTTCCTCTCTCCTTGCTCCCTCTCTCTCTCTCCTTGCTCCCTATCTTATATCTCTTTCTCCTCTCTTCCTCTCTCCTTGCTCCCTCTTCCTCTCCTTGTTCCCTATCTTATATCTCTTTCTCCTCTCTTCCTCTCTCCTTGCTCCCTCTCCGTGTCCTTGTTCCCTATCTTATATCTCTTTCTCCTCTCCCCTTGCTCCCTCTCTCCCTCTCCTTGTTCCCTATCTTATATCTCTTTCTCCTCTCTTCCTCTCTCCTTGCTCCCTCTCCCTCTCCTTGTTCCCTATCTTATATCTCTTTCTCCTCTCTTCCTCTCTCCTTACTCCCTCTCCCTCTCCTTGTTCCCTATCTTATATCTCTTTCTCCTCTCTTCCTCTCTCCTTGCTCCCTCTCTCTCCTTGCTCCCTCTCTTATATCTCTTTCTCCTTTCTTCCTCTTCCCCTCCTTGCTCCCTCTTTCTCTCCTGGCTCCTCTCTTATATCTCTTCCTCCTCCCTCTTCCTCGTCCCCTCTCTCTTTCTCTCTCTCTCTCGCTCTTTCCTCTTCCTCTACAAAATGCAGACAGTATTTTCGGATATCGATAATTGACATTTTGAACAGAATGCAATAAGTTAGTGCTAAGAGAAACGAAGATATTATCCGGGTTATGTATTATAGTATTGTTTACAGTATCTTGGTTGATGGGGAAATTGGTGTTAATATTCATTCTAGCTGCTGCAGCAGCTAGAATGCATATTAACACCAATTACTCTAACTGTGAATAGTGATAATAGGGCGTGTAAGTTCAAAATGGCCGCCACCAGGTTTGTCACGCACTTGCTGCTTCTTCCGGGAAAGGAAGTGACGTCACTCCCATTGAAAATGCATTGGGCCGAAAAGTTTTCACTGTTTGTAGATTTCCCCAAAATTTATTCTATAAGTTCCGACCACTGGATAGATATATATAGGGTCAAATTATTCCAGATATATGTTGACCAGAAGTTCTTGGACATTGCTGGGGATATGGAGAGAGAGAATATTTATCTCGCTGTAGACAACGGTTGTACATATGGGTCAGGTTTTCAAAATAACATACCATTCTGATCTGATCAGATCGGCTCTGAGCTTAGACAGCCTGGAAAATGGTTTTACGCGAACTAATACATTCCTTTGTCTCATCTCCAACAGAATAGAAACATGAACTCACATCGCCTGAAAAAGCCTGACTGACATGCAGTATAGGATCAGATTTTCAGAAAACTATCTACATTTCTACACATCTATCATATTCTCCTAAATTAAAGTGAAAAATGGTCAATACTAGAATCTGAGTGTATTCTGTATTGTATTCATTCAATAAATCTGTCTGGTTATGTTGAACTGTATTTTGAGACTAATTTACATCTTAAATTTGGGTTATTTGAGGGGGTTGGTGAAGGCCAATTATACATTTTCTGACGATCTGACCCGTATATTGCCGTCCCTCAAAGTGACCCCTGGATCACATGTTGTATAGAGGCCAATCAGTTTTCATAACAACTGTGTTGTTGTCCATCCACAAATGTATCGGGCTAGACTAGCCTTTCAGTGGCTATGCCCCCCCCCCCCCCCCCGCCCCCCTCTGTCTCATCCCCTGCCCCGCGTTTGTGCATAGCTGAAATAGATAATGCACTGCGTAATTGAGTGGTGTAACATTTAGATTGCATAATTGGGTCAGATTTTCAGAAAATGTACAATTCACCTTAATCAATCCTTTCAAATGACCCTAATTTAAGAGAAAAGTGACGTTAAAAATACAGTTTAACGCAATAAACAGATACTTTGTATCAACGCCAAGTCAGAAATACTCTGATATACCCATGATTCATATTTTTTTCAGTCTAATTCAGCAGAGGTTATCAAATTTGTAGAGCTGCTGATTGTACATTTTCTAAAAAAAAACAAAAAAACCCAATTGCAAGGGTGTTCCGTGGAGAGAACTGCTGATTCAGCAGCGTTTAGTGCACCTGGTCGCGTAATGGTTATACCTCTATTTACAAATATATTATTATTATGATTCATTTTCTTCCTCCAATACTAGCAGGTCTTCCGTTAAAAATAAAATAAAGTAAAACTTATGGTTACAGTATTTCATAATAATATTTTACAACAAATACATCTCATATACGAAAGTATAGCATTGAAGTTAGCCAATTCCACCCCTACCACCACCTGTTCGGAAGTTATTGAATATAATTGTCTAATTAATCCTTTATTTGTCTATACAGTCTAGGCTCAGATCATATAAGAATGATATGTCAGTGATTGGACGCCTACTGCGGTAATAGCTTTTTCTGGCCCTGGAGTAGGCGTCCTAATGGAATTATAATGGAGTTTCGTGGTTTACACCTAGATGCTTTCCCTCGGTTTGAAGGGACTCTCTCACTTTTGAGCCTAGACTGTATAGAGTTTTCTTTCGACAAAAAGCTCACATATTCTGGAAGTTTTTACGTTATATCACGGACCTATGTACATGTGTATTGACTTCATCATTCCTGTTTTCCACCGATGCAGGTTTATAAGCCATATTACGTAATATTTACAGAGTTATGTCACAACTCCTAGGACAGACATCTGTTGGAAAATTTGTTCAAGAAAATGCTTTAGTTCATATCCTTTTTTGAGGAAACATATGCTGACAGTTTCCAGTGGTAAAATCATTAACCTAATCGGTCTTCATATTCTCAACGTTTTATAGTCGTGTTGAATTCTTATACATTCTTATAAATCAAATGTTGCTTTCGCTCAGATGAACTATTACGTAAGGGCTTTGTGTGTGCTGTGGGAACAATTTAATTCACGTCCTATGGGGGAAATATGCTGACATTTTCCAGTGGTAAAATCATTTGCCTCTCGTATTATTGCTCAAGTTGTTATAGTCGTGTTGAATTCTCACAGGCCCATCTGTTTTAAATGAAATTCTTCTTCACGTAAGGGCACGTGAAGCGAGCTTATTTCCCAGCGGAACAATGGTCTTGGCACCCTCCTTCTGGCAAAATATTCCTGTAGCTTCTCTTTTAAACTAATGGGTCAAGGCTCCAGAAAATGTACAATTGGCCTTCACCAATCCTCTCCAATAACACAAATTTAAGACGAATATCATGTTCAAAATACAGTTCAAGATAACCAGACAGATTTATTGAATGAATACAATACAGAATACACTCAGATATACCTAGTATTTATCGTTTTTCACTCTGATTTAGCAGAATTTGAGAGATGTGTAGAACTGTAGATTGTGCATTTTCTGAAAATCTTACGCATATGGCAAATTGACTCATCCAGCACAGGTGATGTCAAAACTCTTCCAGTTGGGGGTTTGTGTCAGGCACTGCATGTGCCCATAGTACAGTCTATGCTCAGAGTTAAGCGAGTCCCTTCAAATTGAGGGAAACCTCTCACTCCAAATCGCAAATTAGAATGCCACTATGACGCCTACTCCAAGGTCAGGGAAGTCATTAGCGCAGTGGGCGTCCAATCACTCACATACCATTCTTACCTGATCTGAGAGGCTGAGAGCCTAGAATGTATAAATGTTTGAAACTTTAGCTTTGGTGATGGGATCGAGTTGTTTTGTTATGATTTTTACTTGATCTTGGACGGGGTTGAAAAGTGTTATTCCGTACCCGATTATACATGTGATTAGATAACTGATTTTATATGCTTAAATTGAAATGGACCCGACTTCTACAAATCTGTCTAGGCTCACAGCCTGTCAGATCAGATAAGAACGGTATATTAGTGATTGAACACCTACTGCGCTAATGTTTCTTTCCTGGCCCTGGAGTAGGCGTCTTAATGGGGATCTAACGGCATTTTGCGGTTTGGAGCGAGAGGCTTTCCCTTAGTTAGGAGGAATTCTCTCATCAACTCTGAGCCTAAACTGAAATTAGATTTCGAAGTGCCGTCAATGCAAATCTCCAATTTGGCTTTGAAGTCGCCTGACAACTCACTAATTTCAGGGATTCATTGAGAAGGGCCGGTGGACGAATCGAAGATTGATCGACCTTGCTTTCTCAACAAACTTTATGAGTAAAACTCGATATTTGTGATCAATTTCTCTAGAGGCCTTTCCGCTATGCGGGGTATTTTTCATTGGATCGAGTTACTGCCATTCCACGTGTAAAACTCTAAAGCAAATGCATTTGGTTGAAATCACCAGAAAATGTACAATTTGCCTTCACCAATCCCAGGTTTGGTAAAATATCACATTTAACAGCAAATGAGCTACAAAATACAGTTTAACACAACCAGACATATTTGTTCAATCAATACAATACCAAACACACTCAGATATACCTAGTATTTATCATTTTTCGGCCGAATTTAGCCAAATTTGATGCATGTGTAGAACTGTATTGTACATTTTCTGATGTCCTGACCCATTTAGTCGAGCAACACGATCCCGGAAAAGAATCAAATTCAACATATTGTAAATATGGTACGAAACTCCCATTTTGATGTTGAGATTCCACTCGAAAATCTACTGGACATGAACATGTTTACGATGGCACAGTGCATGTGATAGATAGAGCCAGTAGAAGTGTGGGTCAGATCGTCAGAAAATGTACAATTCGCCTTCACCAATCCTCTCAAATAACCCATATTTCAGACAGAAATGAGCTTCAAAATGCAATTTAACATAACAGAACTGATACTCTAAATCAATGCGACACCGAATATACTCAGATGTACCCGCTATTGTTCGTTTTTCAGCAATAATTTAGGAGGACTTCCTAAATGTGTAGAGCTGCCAATTGTGCATTTTCTGAAATAATGTATCGATATATTGACATCTGTTATCTCGTGGCGTGACCTTGCAGCGTTATGTATAAATGTATATATTTGACCTCCCCCATTCTCCGCCCTCCTCCGGCCTATTATTGAGCCCTGATTGTAGTACTTGCATGCGCTTGTTTGCCAGACCTAGATTACATAGGACGTCAAATGTAGGCCTGGGATCGATGGCATTGTGCAGTACCATTACCTAACACCCAATAGACTGGCCTCCAATCAGGCTTAGTATATGGGTCAGATTTTCAGAAAATGTACAATTGGCAGCTGTACACATTTAGTACATTCTGCTAAATTATGGGCTGCAATGTGGTCAATATTAGGTAAATTCCGGTATATTCAGCATTAGATTGATTCTAGCAATTGGTTTGGTTAGGTTGAACTGTATTTTGAACTTTATTCTCGTCTGAAATTTGGGTTATTTGAGAAGATTGGCGAAGTTTAATTGTACATTTTCTGAAAATCTGACCCATATCAACATGGGCGGATCCTGGGATCCTTTCAGTAGCGGGAGGGGTGGGGGCTGACCAGCTTGACCATTAACCTAAGCTTAGATCACCGATGCACAGTGCATTCTTGCACGTCACGGGACGAGACTCAAGTGAGAAAGAGCTGTATTTATTAGATACATATAGTGTTTATTTGGCTTGAATATGCTTTCTGGCAATTTTTATTGTCTGTACATAATAAATGAGCTCATGGGAGAGTCCCAGAAACCAAACCCTATAATATTTTAATCCCATGACATGAGCGAAATACAATAACTTTTTTTTCTTTTTTTCGTAATACAATAACAACTTAATGATTACCGCTATTATTTGGCATTATCGATGTATTGAATGCATGGGGTGGCGGGGGGTGGGGGTATTTTTTAAATTTGTACTTCGATGTGTATTTCCCACTCGATAAAAGCACGTGCCGTTCACCGCCTGTACACGCACTGAAATAAATGAAAAAGAAAAAAATAACAGAAAATAACTGCTCTTTTTGCCCCTGAGCGGTGGCAGACCGTATTTGGGTCAGATCTTCAGAAAATGTACAATTCACCTTCACCAATCCTCTCAAATAACCCACATTTCAGACAAAAATGAGCTTCAAAATGCAGTTTAACATAACAGAACTGATACTTTCAATCAATGCGACACCGAATATACTCAGATATACCCGGTATTCTTCGGGGGGTTTTTCAGCCAAATTTAGCAGGATTTCCTAAATGTGTAGAGCTGCCAATTGTACATTTTCGGAAGATCTGACCCATGTCCTCCAGTTCTGAGAGGACGAAGATAATGGAAATCCAACTCCACGACTACTTCATTCGTGAAATATGCATTGTTATTTGTACATTAGTTTCCAATAAGCTCGTCCCTATAAAAAGAGAGAAAGACAACACAGGAGCCCCCTCGGAGAGCTTTAGTCCTCCTCATCCCGTTATTAGATCGGCTGAATTGGTGCATGCCCACATAAAACGGTGTTCGCTGCGTAAACATGACTATTAAGGTATATAATTATATGAATAATTGAATGCTTAGGTTATATCTATATTGTAGCTATAAAACAATCGTTTCGACGAGGCTACGTGACGGTATCACCGCCTGTGACCACACATATGTGGGTGAAATCACCAGAAAATGTCCAAATACCCTGCACCTCTCAAATAACCGAAACTTAAGACAAAAAAGATGAGCTTCAATATACAGTTCGACATTACCAGACAGATTTGTTGAATCAATACTAGATGCACTCAGATATAGGCCTACCCAGTATATTATTATCAGTTTTCAGCCCAATTTAGCCAAATTTGGTAGATCTATGTGTAGAGCTGTAGATTGTACATTTTCTTGCGCCCTGACCACTTGTAACCTAACCCTTCGGAAGAGAAGCTTATGAAAAGATCTCACTCAGGTCAATGATCTTTGTCCAAATGAGGAAATTTCTTGTATAGCTTCTTTCCTCTGTTTGCAGGTCGTATTAACCTACCTGTAGTATTGAGGACAGCTCGCGGGACGTGGCACTTGTAAGGTTTATAAACTCAAAGACCTAGTGTTGAATAAACATTAATTCACAGTCATCGAGTATATATCTCCTCTTTTATATTCTCCATTTCTTCAGTTATCTCACTTTTGTATAGAATATTATTTCATCTATATGTCATCTTGATATTCATTCATTTCTTCTCGCAGTCAGCGCTTAAGGGTGAAATCGCCAGAAAATGTACAATTAAACTTCGCCAATCTTCTCAAATAACCCAAATTTCAGACGAAAATAAAGTTCAAAATATAGTTCAACCTAACCCGACAGGTTGCTAGAATGAATGCAATACGAAATATACTCGAATTTACCTAGTATTGGCCAAATTGGAGCTTAATTTAACAGAATGTACTAAATGTATACAGCTGCCAATTGTACATTTTCTGAAAATCTGACCCTTAAAGTAAAATCGAAGCTCGGACACACCTTCCACACGGGAAATGTTGTAATAATATTAAATCTCGATGAAACTATTCCTGATATGCCGAAGGGCTGGTTTTGATGGAGAGAACACACTGCCTAAACCTGGAAAATGGAAATGGAAAAGTTGAAGCGGTGGATGGTATCTGGAAGTGCTTGCTACGGGTCAGATTTTCAGAAAATGTACAATTGGCAGCTGTACACATTTAGTAAATTCTGCTAAATTAGACAGTAGAAATGGTCAGTACTAGGTATATCTGAATATATTTGGTATTGCCATGGTTCAAACAATCTGTTTGGTTATGTTGAACTGAGTTTTGAACCATATTCTTGTCTTAAATTCGCGTTATTTGAGAAAATTAATTGCTGAAGGTGAATTGTACATTTTCTGGCGACTTCACCTATAGAGAAGGGAATGGAAGTCTGCTGGGTAGATGGATGGTTTGAAGGACAGATTCTATCTACCCCGCCTGGGTAGGTAGTGTGGGTGGGGTTCTGTCGGAGGTGGGGGGGGGGTGTCTGTGTAAGGGGTGGGGGTAGTATAGAGAAGGGGGGGGGGTGCAGACACTGGTGTGCTGTTTTTACCCACTGCTTCTGCTGTTGCTGCTGCCTCTGTCTCTCTCACATACTCCATTTTTTTTAAAACCCTGGCGATGGAAACTCGTGCATAGCCGGGATTATGGAAGCGAAAAACTTGTATTCACTGAAAGAGGGAGAGAGAGAACTATTTGTCCCGAGCTGTCGGTACGTAAAACAGCACCAGCTCGTTTTTTTCTTTCTTGTTTTTTTCTCTCCATTCTTTCGTTTTTCCTACAGTCATCGACGAA
This sequence comes from Sthenelais limicola, assembly GCA_942159475.1. NCBI lineage: Eukaryota > Metazoa > Annelida > Polychaeta > Phyllodocida > Sigalionidae > Sthenelais > Sthenelais limicola. The sequence goes on from OW804099.1 coordinate 39,085,639, forward strand.
AAATATTGAGCATTCTCTGAGAGAGAGATAATAAATAGCTTTTCTATTGGGGAATGATTTGAAAAATAAATCCATCTCCATTTCTAGCAGCATTCATTTCTGCCTGTGAATTTGACTTGGGGTTTTAGTCAAAATACAATAGTTGGCTATTTGCAGATGAAACTTAATCGTATCAGAAGAGTAGAGGTAAATAAATACTGATAAAATGTTTGCCCTATTTTATCTGCTGCGAAGGTCCCTGGGATATCCACTCTAGGCCCAAACCCTCAGATCAGATAAGAATGGTTTGTCAGTTTACTTCGCTAATCAGTTTCCTGGCGCTGGCGTTTTACTGAAAATATGATGATATTTTGCGGTCTTAATGGAATTATAATGGCACTTTGCGGATTGAGGCGAGAGGCCTTCCCTTCGTTTGAAGGGACTCTCTCATGTTTGGGCCTAGACTGTATCTGCACACGGGTATAGGAAGTATATTTATGTATTAATTGATGTAGGGGCTGTCAGTTATAATCCTCATATTGCCAGTGATATCTTATTTAACAAACAAAGTCTGCTGTCAAGCCATCAGTCATTTGACTTGAGTGTAAAGCATACCCTTTATTTAGTTATATACTACTACAATATGTTTATATAAAGCAACTGATATGAGGGGCAGCCTAACCTAGGCATATATGTACTGGGTCGGGATGTAATAGCGACTATATGCTGGAAAGAAGTTTTTGATATGAAATGTTGATATTAACTTACGTAAATTGGGTAGCTCTACCAGACTAGCCTCCATGAGGCTATTTCCTACTGGTTCAATATACTATCGACTTTATCTATTTGATTGTCTGTATGTCTGTACTACATTGTTATTTATGTATATTGACTGATAAACACTCCTAATAAAAATAAGAAATGATATGGATATGCCATCCAAATATATACACACAGAAATCATGGAATTCTCTATCAATCTCGTATGAGAACCATGGTATCTGTTTTGTCATTCAATATTCAATACTTAGTCAGATGATATCTTGTTTCTTTCCATTACCAAGAAGGCGTTCTAATGGGATTATTATGGCATTTTATGGTTATAGAAGCGAGAGGCTTTCCCTCAGTTTGAAGGCACCCTCTCAACTCTGAGCCTCGACTGAAAACACACAACTACACAGAGGTGAATGACTAATATAAAATATTGACTAAATGAATCGTTTCCAAACAAAGGAACAAGATCCCCATAATAACTGCATTATTATGGACTGATGTTTGATGTGGCCATTCTATCAGTCCGTAGCTGCTGGGACCCGAGTCTCTCCTCTTCATTTTTGACTGAGCTCTTGAAACCCCCTGAAGGAAAGCTGTTTGCTTTGGCCTTGGCATATAGAGCAGATGAAAGTCCTGATCTGCGGTGCAAAACCTTCAACTGCCTCCATTGATGGGAGGCCCAAGGGCTTTATTTAAAAGTAATTAATGGAGAAATTTCCCTGGAGATGTTGGTGTTTATTTCCATTGGAGGCAGAGAAGGCATTGTCCTGCTTTGAAACGCCATGACCTTGGTGGGTTTTTAGTCTAAGGAAAGAGGATGAGGAGGAAGACTGTGACGGTGTTGGGCAGTGAAGCCATTTCCCAATGGGGCAGAAAGGGAGGGTGGGGGTGGTGGGTGGGTGGGTGGGGGTGGGGGGATGGGGTGGTGGTAGATGGTGCTGCTGGAGGAGATATAGATGATGGTTGCTGGACCTGGCTGGTGGTGGAAAGCTGATGATGCAGAGGCAGCGCTTGTTGGAGGAGGAGGAGGAGGAGGAAAGCTCTGCAATGTGTTTGTTGAAAGAGAATGGTCGAGAATGAGGACAGAGACAGTCTAGGCCCAGAGATAAGAGAGTCCCTTTAAACAGAGGGAAAGCCTCTCGCTTCAAACCGCAAAGTGCCAATATAATTCAATTAAGACCGCAAAATATCATTCCAAATATCATAGGCGTCCAATCATTGACATACCATTCTTATCTGATCTGAGGGTTTGGACCTAGACTGGAGAGGCTTTCCCCTGTAACTGGACAGTGCATGAGTCTTACACTCTGGGCTCAGAGCCTATCAAACCTCTTCAAACTAAGGGAAACTGACCGCAAAATCCCATTAAAATGGGGATTTTAATGGGATTTTCCAGGACCGGGAAAGCCATTGACATAAAGATCTTATCTCATCTGATAGACTCCGAGCCTAGACTGGGAGAGAATGAATGACTAGGTAGGGTCGACATCGAACCTAGAATAATATATCTTACGTTAGGCGGTGAATAGGGAAGGAAGGACCCAGGCCAAGGGCAAGAGGGAGGAGAAGGTTGGAAGCATGTGGCAGGAACTCAAGATCGAGTGATAAAAATTCTATTCTACTACTCGATCTGAGCTTAGAATAAAAGAGATCTAAGCTCGGAGGAAGGCACGGGTAGACTGGTAGAGAAAGTGGCAAACTTAAAATAATGTTTTTAAAAGATAAATTGAATGGGGAAAAGGGAAAGAGGCTCACAAGAAGCTGGGAGAAGATCCCAGACACAGAATAACTGAGAAATATGCATATAATATTATGTAAAGATGAACTATAATTTATTCATTCTCATTCCAAATTCCTGTTTGGAACTGAGAATGACTTAGGTCTTATATTAGGGTCAGATTTTCAGAAAATGTACAATTGACAGCTGTACATATTTAGTAAATTCTGCTAAAATAGGCTGCCATGTGGTCAATACTAGGTAAATTCGGGTATATACGGCATTGCATTGCTAGCAATCAGTTTGGTTAAGTTGAACTTTATTTTCGTCTGAAACTTGGGCTATTTGAGAAGATTGGTGAGGGTGAATTGTACATTTTCTGACAATCTGATCCATTAACACTCATCACAGCCGAGCAGGCGAAGCGCCAGTAAACAGAAAGAGCCACTTGGCAGGGCGCCAAGTCTGTGCTATGATAAGAATAGCACATGGCACTCACGCACACACGCACACATCCCCACGCACACAGACACCACCTCGCTCTCTCGCTCTCTGCCTACGTACAACATTAACCCTTGCCATCCCGCAACCTTCATGCGCTGCTTATACCATATTCAACTGCTTCCATTATGTACAGAACATGTCCTGTTTCATGATTGATCCTATAGATACTTTGTACCAAGTCTTAAGCTTAAAATCACCTTCTTCTATAATGGTGAACCACGGAAGGACATCATGGTTATATCGGATGCATTTTGATGGAGGTTTTGCCTCTCTCTCTATATATATATTACAGATCCATACTTATCAAAAGGTTTGTTTGTATGGTTAGTATTTAGTAACGTCTCAGAGTAAAAGAGGTACTGTCGTGCTAATATTATAGACTAATAGTCAACATTATTTTCCCTACTGCTTCAAAATCTGTTCATGTGCTTTCCCGTTTACAGTCCCATAGATGGTCCTTGTTTTATAAGGAAATTCGAGCTCATTTCCCAATATATAATAATGTATATCTGTCTCAAGATAATGATATGAGATAATCATAATGATATGGTATTTCATATCCGGAGCTTATAACCAGTGCTAAATTGAAATTGACATACTGCATGTAATAGAAATGGGTGTAGTCTTAGAGTCGTTTACTCTATTAGGTGTAGAATAGGTCCTTTGTCCACTTTTTGTAAACATCGACTAATTCATTATTTCAGAAAATGTTCTAGTCGCCTGCGTGCGTGCTTACCTGGCCGAGGCCTAATTCCCATTCTCGAATATCTTGTCTATAATACAGTCTAGGCCCAAAGTTGAGAGAGTCCCTTCAAACGAAGGGAAAGCCTCTCGCCTCAAACCGCAAAATGCCATTGTAATTCCATTAAGACCACAAAAATGTCATTATTCTCCCATAAAAACGCCAAGTCTTAGGCCAGAAAACCGATTTGGGAAGTAGGCTGACATACAGATCTTATCTGATCTGAGGGTTTGGACCTAGAGTGAATAGTGACTTCCCCACTTCTAACACAAATTTATTCGGGATTTGTTTAATTAAGTCCTCAGTACTAACATCGCCAATATGTATTTGTAGTGCGTAGTCTGTTGCACTCCTCCAAATAATTCTGTCGTGTGCACTGCGCAATAGGACAATATTGACAGGTGCAGTCGTGTTACTATTTCTATATATTCTCCCTGGTATTGAAAAAGCATGATGCCAACACAGTCCTATCCAGACACCCCACATTCCTCGATACCACATCCAGCGATAAGCTTAACCGCAAGGCTAAGACTAAGGCTAAAGTGTTAATGACTCCCTGAGACTCAGGGAGTCAAAACTGCCTTCTGAACCTGACTGAACAATAAACTTACAGGAAACTGTATACATTCTACTACTTCTATAACCCACAGTTCATGGTGATACCGTCATGCATGGAATAACATGCATGTCCCTATTCCTGGGACAGAATTTTATTTGCCTGGAACATGGGAAGGAACAAAGGGTTCATCTCTGAATAATGATAAAGTCCTAATCACTCTACGCTCAGAGTTGGGAGGGACCCTCCAAACTGAGGGAATGCCTCTCGCTCAAAACCCTAGAATGTCTAGGGCGTAATTACTAATCCTCACGTTGTAGAATGTTGAACAGATTGCAGTTATTAATATTATTGTGAATAATTAACGGACATTTCTGAAATGTCATGAAACGCTTGTATCTGGTTATTTATTCTAAGGCAACTCATAAAAAATATAGCAATTGGTGTTATCTACACCTCCCACTGTACTGTGTAGTTGATGGAGAGAGCTATGCACTCCATTTCTCTGTTGGCATTTCTCAGCAGAACCTACAAGTATTTTATCGTACAAGACCAAATCCTCCCGCTTCCCTCAACCACGTTTCAATTATTCAGACTGTATTTTTAGACATGCAACCTTTCAGATGTGCTGCATTCATGGACTGAGAAAAAGACAGAGTCATCGCTTTGCTTGTGTGAAATTCTTTTTATTCCCAATGATCCATCATACACCGATGGCTGTATATTAAAGACAAACATGGGTCTCGAGCGTGAAGAAATAAATAGAGGATAGGTTTGCAGGTTCAGCTATTCCTCCCGCATAACTACTGTATTGTTATAACCTTAGATTAAAAGAAACTCTAAGTTATAACCCAGTGCTTATTCTCTATGAGCCTGACTCGTGAGGTCGCTATTAATCACTGGTGTACCTACGTCCGTAACTGGAGTAACAGACGTACAAGATGGCGACTGGTCAGGTTCAGACAGGATAGAAAATGTTGGATTTTGACTGTTGAAGGGTATTATTTCTGACTGTAATGTATTGTGTGACGTACTAACTAACGTACTAAGTACTAGGTACTAAGTAAAGGGGATCATTTCTAAAATATATCAAGGCCATATTTTGGTGTTATGGGCACTGCAAAGAACTTGGCAGTACATCTGTAACACATATTGATGTAAACACGACATACTGGATTTGAGTTACATGTGATATTTTATGCTTGAAATTACAAGAGACTACAAATGTTGGTACATAATTGAATCATACATAACTGTACTGTTATTTATCCCTCAAGGAAGAGATCCCCGAATCAGATTTTTTAGAAAAAAATAAGTCTTGTATGCTATGCAAAAATTCAAAGAAATACAAAAGTATGAACACCGCCTGTTATGGAGGAAGGTGCCTACTTTCGCTAATGGCTTTCCCAGCCCTGGAGTAGGTGTCTTAATGGGATTATATATCATGCATTGATTGATAGAAGGACTAGCGTTGTTGAAATATTCTTACTATTCTGGATTAAAAGTGCTGCTAAATATACATACATGTCAGATTCAATAGAGAATCCATCCCAGCATGCACTGTAACAGACATGCACAGTGAGACATGCAAACAAATCCCCAATTTAATCAGTTGCTATCAGAAGTTTTAAGAGACATACATGAAGTTTATTAGAAGAGTTAGTTGTTTATTGGCCCGAAATGAAAATTAAAAAAAGAAAATACTCTTTACCCTGCAGACATTCATTCCTAAACTCTTTGTGTACTGGTAAACGTCTGTGTAACGTCTGTGTACGTGTTAAACCATGCATGTGGCGTTCTAGTCACCTTATGTAATAACTATTGATTAAGCCTAGGTCTAACCTTGATCGGATTTAGTCAGCAAAGTAGGCTTGACCTTGCAAATATTTGTAGATCACGCAAACTGTAAGGCTGGGGACATGCAGAAGGTCAGAGGTGGGAGTAGGGGAGGTAAGGTGTCAGTTCATGCACTTATTAGCCTTCTCTCTCCACATTCATCTTGCATCTAGGGTCAGATTTTCAGAAAATGCACAGTTCTACACATCTATCAAATTCTGCTAAATAAGAGTGAACATCTATAAATACTAGGTATATCTGAGTGTATTTTGTATTGTATTCATTCAATAAAGAATGGTTATGTTGAACTGTATTTTGAACCTGATGTTCGTCTTAAATTTGGGTTATTTGAGAGGATTGGTGAATGACGATTGTACATTTTCTTGAGACTTGACCCTCTAGAGCCTGATCAATCTAGGCTCAGAGTTGAGATAGTTCCTCCAGACTGAGGGAAAACCTCTTGCTCCAAACTGCAGGCAAACATTCAGGCTAACCAAATGAAAGAAAGATCATTATTTTGCCTGGGCACTCTAGATCTCATAGAAGATCGGTATGTCAGTGATGCGCTAATCACTTTCCTGGCCCTGGAGTACCCAACTATAATGGGATTTTGTGGTCAAGAGGGAGAGGCTTTGTCTAAGTGTGGAGTGACTCTGTCAGCATTGAGCCTAGAATTTGGGCGAAATTCAGAGCCCTGAGTGGAGCATTTAGGAATTTCATGGGACTATTATGACATTTTGTGGTCTTAATGGAATTATACTGACACTTTGCGGTTTGAGGCGAGAGCCTTTGTTTGAAGAGAGTCTCTCAACTTTGGGCCTAGACTGTAGTCTGGATTCCGAGTTTACGGCCCTTTCTTCTTTCTGCCATCATTATTATGTGGTAGTTGGTTTGTATCCAGAGCAGTTACATTATTATTACTGCAGTGGGACACGCACTAATGTATGCGTAGGCATGTTAATACTTAGTTATTGCCGGAAGAAGTCGTGACACAACTCTTAAACATAATCATTAGGATCAAAATGGTTCATGGCTCAATCAAATCGCTCTAAATAATCGTTTGGGGGAACAGAGAAGTATAGAGGAGTTCAGGAAGACAGTGTGGGTGCCAGTATACTTTATTTTTCTTAATCTCTTTACTACTTCTCTTGAGAGGACTTCCAGTCTAGGCTCAGATATGAGAGATTCCCTCCAAACTGAGGGAAAGCCTCTCGCTCCCACTCTAGGTCCAAACCCTCAGATCAGATAAGAATGGTATGTCAGCCTACTTCGCTAATCGGTTTCCTGGCCTAGGACTAGGTGTTTTAATGGGAATATAATGACATTTTGCGGTCATAATGGAATTATAATGGCACTTTGTGGTTTGAGGTGAGAGACTTTCCATTCGTTTGAAGGGATTCTCTCATTTTTGGGCCTATACTGCTCCAGCCTCAAGACACAAAATCCCATTACTACTCCAGGGCCGGGAAAGCCATTAGTCTATCACTGACATACCAATCTTATCTGATCTGATAGGCTCTGAGCCTAGACTGGATCAATTATGATGTGCAAAGAAACATGATCCAGAGCACATGCCCGGTTTTAGTATTTAATTACTACGTTAATTAGCTGTGCCGACGGGGTATAAGAATGAGAACTAATCCTTTACTTCAGCTTAAACAGTCTAGGCCCAAAGATGAGAGAGTCCTTTCAAATGGAGGGAAAGCCTCTCGCCTCAAACCACAAAGTACCATTATAATTCCATCAAGACTGCAAAATATCATTATAATCCAATCAGAATGCCAAGTCCTAGGCCAGGAAACTGATTAGCGAAGTAGGCTGACATACCATTCTTATCTGATCTGAGGGTTTAGGCCTGGACTGTAAAGAAAAACATTTGCCTGTGGATAGCACACCTAACAATATAGGATCATTGGAGTTAAGCCATACCGAGACTGGTTTCCCAATTTCCCATAAATCACCAGATTTAAATTTGGCAAATGGCGACCGATCTCGTGTGTTGTGTTGTGAGGGCAGCATAGACTAGTTATCTGTAGGTTCGCCCGGTGCTATGTACTTGAGGACTGAGATATTGCCTGTAGATATAGACTCATCTCTTGTTTCAAGGAGACTCATACCCTTGGAATATGAGCAAAGCCAAGAGGTAGTAATAGTTAGGAGGTAGGGAGAGTCAGAGAGGGTAGTTTGTGTCTGTCTATCAAGAGCTAGGGTTGAAGATAAAAAGGGTGTGTGCGTGTGTGTGTGTGTGTGTGTGGGGGGGGGGGGGGGGGCGTTGTCTGTGCCAAGATCAAGTTCAAGGTTTGGGAGGGAGTTGATGGATGGGGATGGGGAGGAAGGCGACGTGGATCTAAGGATTTGTCAGTCGATATTTACCTTTGCTGCCTTCTCGGCACACCAACACACAGGCTGTTATTGTAGCGGCCGTCCTAATCTCACCACGGAGGTGAATCGCACTAAGAAGAATCTACCCCAGACGGGGGGGGGGGGGGGGGGAGTCCAGGGGGGGGGGGGGGGCTGAGGGAATGACAAAAGTAGATGTATAGACAGGACAGGAATGGTGCACACTTTCACAGAAAGAGGAAACACAAATAAAGCCTGGGGTCCACTTGGGCTCCTCCACTAGTTTCACAGACAAATAAAGCCTGGGATCCACTAGGGCTCCTCCACTAGTTTCACAGACAAATAAAGCCTGGGGTCCACTAGGGCTCCTCCACTAGGTTCACAGACAAATAAAGCCTGGGATCCACTAGGGCTCCTCCACTAGTTTCACAGACAAATAAAGCCTGGGGTCCACTAGGGCTACGTACTCCACTAGGTTGTGAATGTTACACTCTATTGAGTTCTACTCAGAGCGGCTCGCCATAGGTTTAACATTGGGCCACTTTCATGTTTACTTTGCGTAAGCCTCAAACAGAGCATACCATGCAAATGAAACCAGTTTCGATCGCCAAAACAATCACTTATAAGCAATAGTGGAGGAGTTGGTAGCAAACAGGTGACGAACATGTTCTTTATTTGGGTCAGATTTTCAGAAAATGTACCATCTACAATTCTACACATCTATCAAAATCTGCTAAATTAGAGGGAAAATGATAAATATTGACACAATAAGTGGAGGAGGCAGGGGCAAAGATGAGAGAATGAAATCTTCACTTCATGCTTTCTCTTGTGTTACATTCGCAAAGACAAGTGCCATTACGTTCACTTCTGTTAGCAACCTATAGTGAAGGAGCCATATATGCCATCCCCCCACCATCTGATTGGCCTGACTATTGGAATGACGCAATCTAGCCTTGAGGCACTCGGCTGACACCTGCCATGCAGTGAGCTGCTTCTCCCGTCATAAGTTGTATTTTGTATTTAAAGATTTTTATTCATAGAACATTATGTAACAATTACAATTTTCTCAGAACGTGCTGATATGATTACGATAAAAGGAGTTCACTAAGTATAATCTGATAACAAACTTTTACATACGTTCAAAAAGATGAATACTTAATGAATAATACCATAATAATAAAGTTACTAAGAGCCTGGCACTTATTCTAAAATTCTAAAATCCCATCCCCGCGTTGTCTCATTCAAACATTCATATAGGGTGTCCACTGACCTGACTCCATCCACTCCACCGCTGATATAGCCCTCGGCTCAGTGTATGCCAGGTTTAAGTAAGGAGCAACTCTGAGAGGGTGAGGTGTGGGTGGGTGGGAGTAATGTCAGAGGACAGTCACCAGTACACACAGGTGAAGGCAGCAAGGGGTGCAGCAGCTTTCTAAGGCAAACTTCTATACACCTTTGATCTGGAAGATATTTATATCACCACGACGTTTCTTATTATATAAAGTCTTTGATGTAAAATTATTCAACTGCAGAGCTTGAGGATGCGTGTCGGTCATTGACATATAGTTGCATGCGAAGTTATAAAGGCCCTTGTCCACTAAGCCAATTCTCATGCGATTTTGTGTGATTCCACTAAATTCTGTGAGAATCGCATGAGAATCGGTTTAGTGGACAAGGGTTACTGTGGTAATGGCTTTCCCATCCCTGGAGTAGGCGTCCTCATGGGATTTTCATGGTATTTTGAGGTTAGGAGCCAAAGGTTTTCCCTCAGTTTGGAGGCATTCTATCAGCTCTCAGCCTAGACTGGTCTTATTGTTTCTCTTGCTTCAATTTTCTACAAGGAATATTATGTTAGATGGACCTCATACGTCTACCGTTTATTGATTCCAACCTCCATAGAAGAAAGTCCATAGTAGTCTAATATACAAAGGTCTCTGACATATGACGGAATTTTGACAATCTTTTTCTCAGAACAGATATGGAAAACATCTTATAATACCATGATGAGAACACAATTCTTGCCATAAATATAACACATTTGAGTTTCAGGGGGTTTTTTTCTTACAAGAAATATTTATCAAATAAAAATGTGGAAAATCCCCTCTTAAAATATAAGGTGTCTCGAAAAGATGTGACTGAAAACATTGGGTATTATTGATACCCACGGTATTGTGTGTTTACTCACGTTTACCTGGTCCTATCAGGGTCAAATCTTCAGAAAACGTACAATTGGTCTTCACCAATCCTCCCAAATAACCCAAATTTAAGAGGAAAATCAGGTTCAAAATACAGTTCAACATAACCAGACAGATATGTTGAATGAATACAATACAGAATACACTCAGATATACTCAGTATTTATCAAGTTTCACTCTAATTTAGCAGAATCTGATAGATGTGTAGAAATGTAGATGGTGCATTTTTTGAAAATCTGACCTATCTATGGAGGTGTGTCGTGCACACGCATGCCTGTCTGAGCCGGTGTTATTGTGGGCCATTCTGCGTAATACCAGCCTATTAGATGGAATAATGCCCCTGTGTTTAGCGCATTTGTTCGCCCTACACCTGCTCTGTTGCCTGATGACAATCCCTTAGTCTGCAATTATGGCTGGCATGAATAGGGTATTCCCACCGCATGAATGCCTTATACCGCCCCCCCTCCCCCATGCTTCCTGTCGTCCCCGTCCCATCCTCCTCCCCTCCCCACCCCCTCCCGTTTCTAAGAGTAGAGAAGGAAGTATTCATACTGTTTGTCTGTCTTTGATTTGGAGCTATAGAGGCTTTCCCTCAGTTTGCAGGGACTCTCTCAATCAATTAATTCTAAGCCGATACTGGAGATGCGCTCCCTCAGTTTGCAGGGCCTCACTCACTTCTGAGTCTATATAGACTGAATTCATTCACATGCTTCAACTATATCAGGGGCTATTTCTCTGACTATATACAGAGACTATATATGGGTCAGCATTGGGTATTGCATTGATTCTAGCAATATATTAATTGTAGCAATATACAGACTACTGCAGGCTATATATATGTGTGTGTGTGCTGGTAGCGGCGTGATGAAGGTCTGTGAAGGAGGCTGTTGTAAATGGAGAAATATGACAATTCCTATGGGAGGCGCTCACTGCATTGTATGAGAGGTGCTCATTAGTTCTGCTAAGGAGCAACTCTCATTGCCAGCTTCTACATCCATTATCGCCCAGCTTCTATTTGCCGCCCCTCCCTCTGCCTCCTGCCCCTCTCATCAACATTATGATGCGCTCTCTTCTTCCCCTTCCTAGAAATGGAGATGAAAATGATAATGAAAATGATAGTGAGAAATGAGGCAAAACGGGCTACTTTTTTGCCATTGCGAACATGCTGTAGTCACTACTAGTGTGATTTATGCATATATATCTACTCGATGTAAAAATGTGAGTTTGAGTTGTGTAATGCAATTTCAGTGATGCAATTTCAATTGCACTTAGGATAGGGTATCTGTAGGTTGGGAGAAGGCATTTGATTTAATGTGTCCCATACTCCATACATACGAGCTATTAGATTTATTTATTTCTGTTAAATATATATATATACGAGCTGTCTAATATTAAGTCCATCTTTAAACAAGCATCGGGTCTTGAATCTTAGAAAGTTACATTACTTTTAGTTGTTCTGTGTCTAATAAACCTGATTATCTCGCTCAGTTTGTTGTCTCTCATTTACCTCAGCCCCATTCCCTCCCTCCCACCTCGGGTCTTCTTGGGTTAGATCGTCAGAAAATGTACAATTCACCTTCACCAATCCTCTTAAATAACCCAAATTTAAGACGAATTTTAGGTAGAACTGTAGATTGTGCATTTCCTGAAAATTTGACCCTCTTCTCCGTCCTTCTTTATTCCCCGAATCCTCTCACCTCCGGGCGCCCATTGATGTGTTTTGGAAAAGAAAACTGAAAAGAAAATGAAAAAGCAGCCTATAAAAAGGTGGGCACATACAATGTGGTTATTATTGCCTAAACCCCGTCCATGGTCTGCACGGTAGCACCATGCATGATGGGGATTTTATATATCACCATGGCAACTGAGGCGCCGGTGCACCTGGAGGAGATGAGGGATGATTCATGCAGGTGTGGCTTCCCACTATATAATGGTTTTTTTTGTGTTTGAAGAAATTATTCTCTAAATGGTTGTGTTTGGGCATTCATAGTCCCTCTTCCCTTACCTCCTTGAAGAAATTAACCTTTTAATAGATACATTACAACATGTGGAATTGAAAGGAATTATGCCTAGTCAGCAGCTATAGAACTGAAGTATCCACAATGAGATAAAATATTCGCAAAATATTACAAAATAACAAAATAAACGAGTGAATGTTGGGTTTACGCCTTTACTTGGTAGAATCTCCGGGTAAACAAGTATAAATAGCCAACAGGTTATTGATATAAAATCTGAATATATATAACTTGCATTAGGCTTATATGAATTAGACACAACGCTGGGATTGGATTTTTTCTTTATTATACACTTATGATCCTATATAAATTGCTTGTCAACAGATTATTACTTATAAATGAACTCTTTTTTGTATAATTAAATCAGCACGTCCTGAGAAAATTGTTACTGTTACATAATGTTCTATTGCTGAATAAAAATCTTAAAATACAATACATCATTAGCCTATGAACGACAATATCTAAAACCCCCTGAAAAATGGACCCCCTGACTCAAACGGGCCTGGAAAATGATTGAAATGGACCTGGAAAACGATGTATTTGGGCCTGGAAAATTACTAAAATTGGTCTGGAAAATGACTGAAATGGGTCTGGAAATTGACTTAAATGGACCTTAAAATTACTGAAATGGGTCTGGAAAATGACTCAAATGGGCCTTAAAATGACTCAAATGGGTCTGGAAAATGACTCAAATGGGTCTGGAAAATGACTCAAATGAGCTGAAAAATTACTGAAATAGGCCTGGAAAGGCCTTGGCAAGCCTTGAATTTCTTCCGACCATTGAACTCTGTAATGTGACATAGAAGCTGTCACATTGCTGCTCCAGCATAACAGGTCATTGTGAGCGACTCGTGACGAGCAGTTGTCTGATTCCTGCTCCACAACATGCTGATTGTCCCACACTCCTTTCTCTCCTTGTACGCAAGGCAAAATGTCAAGAGGCTATTATTATCCGCAGATTGGATGTTTGATCCAACTCGTGTTAAATTAGTCTCTAGAAAGAAAGGCGAGCGCTGGGAGATAGAAACAAAGGCAATGTCTTTGTTGTCTCCCCACCACCGAGACATGTACTTACCATGAGTGAAGTGATTAGATTATTCGCAACAATAACCGCAATCATTTTTTACCGTATTTAATCAGACTGCTTCCTTCCTGTTCATGTGACTGAGCACTCGCTATAGTCCATTCTGCTGCCTGGTCGCTAGATGATGATGGGTCAGTTCGTCAGAAAATGTACAATAGGGCAATTGCATAGCCGCCATTTTGAGTCTTGATTCGCACGGAATTATGGGACCAATGGTACAGTATAAAAACTATAGAAAACATGCCATGTTCAGCATGGACTATTTATCAATGCTCTAATATCAATATCCATGTGTTATACATGTTCTATAACACTAGTCTCCATCTTTCTCATCTCATTGGTTGACATAGATTATTTATAAAAGCTATAATATTGGTGAAAACATTCTTGCAATTTTCTTCTTGATGTTCATGTGGCTGATCACCCACTGCAAGCCCCTGTTGCTGCCTGGTCGGTGGATGGGTCAGTTCGTCAGACAATGTACAATTCACCTACAATAATCCTAACTTAAGACAAAAATGAGGTTTAAAATACAGTTCAACCTAAAAGAAAGGACAGTTAGAAATAAGTCAATACCAGATATACTGAGATATGCCTAGTATTTATCATTTTTCCAGACTTATTTAGCAACATTCACTATTTTTTAAAAATTTAAATTACGGCCAAGACTTGCGGGACTGGCGATGGTACATTTCCTGACGATCTGATTCAGATACGTGAGCAATGTTTCACTTTCCGTAAACTGAGCTGACTTGCTGTTGTCCACAGTGAGAGCACAGTCCCTACTTGAGTGACATGTTGACATGATTTCCAGGTAAATCGAAAAAGTCTACGATGACAATAGGAGCATCAGATGTATGGCAAAAGAACCATATTGGTGAAATCGCCAGAAAACGCACGATTTGCCTTCACCAATCCTTTCAAATAACCCAAATTTCAGACAAAAATGATGTTCAAAATACAGATTAATATAACCAAACAGATTGTTAGAATCAAGTCAATACCAAATATGCTCAGATATACCTAGTATTGACCATTTTACAGTGTAATGTAGCAGAATTTACTAAATGTATCTATCTGAAGATTGTACATTTTCTGACGAAGCTGTCACATTGCTGCTCCAGCATAACAGGTCATTGCCTTCACCAATCCTGAGTCATATGTTCAGATTAACTGTGTCCTTTCAGTTTCAGATGAAATAAACCATTTATCTGTAAATAGGCTAACAGGCTTTCCTCAAACTAGGCTTTCCTCGAAAGGATTACGTTAATGGTTGGATGGAAAAAGTGTCCTGTCTCTTGTTCTAACAGACATGTCAAGGCCGTGGAATTTGTGCGACTGAAATACTTAGTAGAGAGGGGAGTTATCGCTGTATATCGATCTTGGGTCGTTCGGTAAATGATGATTCTGGTGAAAGATGTAACAAAGTTGTTGTTTCTTATTGATTTTATTTGACACAAGCTTTCGGGCTAGTTTGCCCTTCTTCAGGTGAGATGGTTGGTTTGTACATTGAATTTGGGGTCTGAAGTACCATTTGGTGTAATGGTGTTACCTTAGTCGGGACAACTGTCCGCTGAAATACTTGACATTATGGCAACATATCAATGTCCAGCTTTGCTCAATCGTTAATGGGTCAGATTTTCAGATAATGCACAATCTACAGTTCTACACATCTATCAAATTCTGCTAAATTAGACTGAAAAATGATAAATACTAGGTATATCTGAGTATATTCTGTATTCTATTCATTCAATAAATATGTCTGGTTATGTTGAGCTGTATTTTGAATATAATCTTCTTAAATTTGGGTTATTTGAGAGGATTGGTGAAGGCGAATTGTACATTTTCTGGGGATTTCACACATATACATATACATGTACAACCCTACCTGCCAATAGTGCCATCCACATTATCTCCCAATAGAGGATTTGCATGTTTTCCATCTTGAATCTCCATTCGCGTGGAATTATGGGAGTTGTATGTCATTGTAAAAGCTATAGAAAGATGTTCAACATGGAATATCTAACAGTGATCTCCTGCAAATAGTTGTGTTTTATATGTTTCCATAGAACAAGACCTCATCTTTCCCATCAGTCATTTGGTTTTTATAGACAATTTACCCAAGCTATGATATTGGTGAAAAGATCTTTCATTTTTCGAGAGAAAAAATGTTGGTTTATATCAGTATGTCAGATTTGAAATGAATCCATCCCAGCATGCACTCAGACATAGACATGCGCAGTGAGACATGCAAATCCCCTATTATTAAGGATTTGCCTCCGAGTATGGCAGATGGGAAAGCCTAGCCCAGGGACTGGGTGTACCTAATGAATACAGTCTAGCCTACGTCGGTCCTGCACGAAATCGGTCTCGGGGTAAAGTAGATTGTGATATGTTGGATAAGAAATCCTTATTCAGGCTAGTCTCAGAGTTATGGGAACCTTACAAGTCACATCATCGAGTATTATTTTAGCAAAGGCATCATTTTATTACGGCATCTCTATCTAATTTAATTCACAATTCTATCGTGAGATTTTCTAACCTGTAGCTTCATTTTGGACCGTTTTAACACTACTTTTGGACTCATACTTAAATAACGCTTCACCTTCATTTTGATGTTTCTACTGCTTTTCAGATTTTCAGAAAATGTACAATTTAACTTTGCTAATCCTCTCAAATAACCCAAATTTCAGTTCAAAAGTTCAAAATACAGTTCAACCTAACCAAACAGATTACTATAATCATTGCAATGCCAAATATACTCGAATTTACCTAATATTGACCAAATTGCAGCCTAATTTAGCAGAATTTACTAAATGTATAGAGTTGCCAATTGTACATTTTCTGTAAATCTGACCCTTATGAACCATGAACTCTTCTCCCCCTCTTATAGCAGGGTCATCTGAAAGTCATTGATTTATACTTACCAGCTTGGCTTTTCTACACATACAACAATATATATATGTGGTGAAGGTGAATTGTACATTTCTGGCGACTTCACCCTTATGTTCATTGCTCGCTATGTTGCATGGCATTGCCACAGTTGTTGTCAGTGCATGCATGCATGAATGAACATTACCTCCTGGCTAGTTCTTTCATTCACACAAACCTGTATTTCCAAAATATTACAATTATTCATGCATGCATGACACATGTAAGGCTTTGTTGTTGGCCGTAGAGCCACCTGTCTGCTGCATAATTCATCCATGCCAAATCTGGATATTCTAATACAAAATGGCGTCTAAAGAAGACCCTTATTTCAAGCCCTCATTAACCTACATGCAGTTGTTGCAATTAAATCTGTATGAGTGGTGGAAGCCCCTCCTTGCTGGCCTCCTCATTACTCCTCTGGGCATCAACAACCTCCTGCATCATTTGTTCCTCCCTCGGTCACAACTGAACCTAGCAAAGGCCTTCTTATTCACCAGAAAATGTACAATTGACCTTCACTAATTCTTTCAAATAACCCAAATTTAAGACGAAAATCAGGTTCAAAATAGGGTTCAACATTACCAGACAGATTTATTGAATGAATACAATACAGAATATACTCAGATATACCTAGTATTTATCATTTTTCACTCCTAATTTCGCAGAATTTGATAGATGTGTAGAACTGCAGATTGTGCATATTCTGAAAATCTGACCCCTCTGTAGAAATGTGTTCAACTGGTTTAAAGCTATATCCTCAGCTATTACGAAAAAGAAACTTACCAAAATTACTCGTATTGTGACTTAGATGATTCTAACACGATTTAGATTTTTTTTTCAGGAGACAACACTACATTGGTTGATGTTGTTTTCAGCCATTCCAGCTCTCATTATATAATATCAAAAAAGCATGTCCATAATATGGTAGTGTTTTACATCTTAGTATAAATTCGATATTCAATATTTTACATCTAAATAGTAAACATCTAAACATCAGTACTAATGAGCACCGTAGACAGACACCCTGGTATAAGAAACAAGCTCTTTCTGCCATCAATAATGATAATTCATTATTTTCAGATCAATCAATCTTTTCAACAAGTTAATACAATAAACTGCAGAATAAAAGACACCTCCACATTTCTTTATCATTTCTATTTTCCGTGACACTTGCTTTCGTATGGTGAGAGGTGTATTATGCTCACACTAAAAGCAGGCAAGTTAGTTCCTGTTACCTATCAGCTGGTATCCCCTTGGTAATTCCTCGCCATTCTTTTCATTGCATTTCTTTAGCTGTGCTTCAGGAACAAAAAAAAACACATGTTGTCCCAAACTTAGTAAATTTGCTAATGAGATATTTTTTTTCAATTTTCCTCTCGTATTTTGTACCACATTTCACACTCCTTTAACCTCTTAAAATTTCTTTAAATGTTTTGTATTTTCTTTCTTTCATCGCTGTAGGCTACTTGTTTTGTCTTACCTATTACTTGCTCTCTGCAGCTCTCTGCTGTAGTCTCCTCATGGTAGGGCGAACTGTTAGAGAAGCTTTAGCTATTGATGGGAGTTTGGTGTGGGTGGGTGGGTGGACCTGGTCGGCGATGCACATCCCAATAAAGGCCTTGTGTTGGAGCCTGTAATCAATATGTTCTATTTTGGTGAGAGATGGGGGAGGGAAGTTTTGCTAGCGGCGGCTCAGCATGTTTGCTGGTTATGTCAGCTCCATTTGTTTAAAGCTTGAATTCGCGCAATTTCATGAGTTGGAGATTTGTATTCTAATATTCTTATTGGCTGCCTAGTCTTTTTTCCACCATTGGTTATATTAATCATCCATGAAATCTAAATCCATTATGGGAAAATGAAGACTTGCAGTATCATACCATTTGTATATGTAATATACATGTAGTCCCCAGTTGGCTGGAAGTTGATGTAAATCTTCTTTTTTTTTAAATATAAAAAATATACATGTAGTTATTTACCATGGTTCACTGGTAAATATTTCATACTGAAATAGAATGTTTTGCAACAGGCATAATTCCATGCAAATCAAGCTACAAGATAAGATACGGCATGCATGCAAGTACCCTAGGTGTTAAGTATGTCTGCTAATTTAAATAATTATTTGATTCATTTCCCCTTCTCTTCTACCCAATATTTAGCAATATATGTATTTATAGAACTAATTATTGTTGAAGGACCTGTTTAGAGCTTATACAGGGTTAGATACTGTAAAAGAAGACTTTTCTTTGTCTTTTAATGTACAATGGATGATTCACACAACTGAGGTCCCTGCCCGCAAACCCCCTTTTCTTTCGGGTTCATTGTTTTCGCTATGTGGGTCAGATTTTCAGAAAATGCACAATCTACAGTTCTACACATCTATCAAATTATGCTAGATTAGAGTAAAAATCTATAAATACTAGGTATATCTGACTATATTCTGTATTGCATTCATTCAATAAATCTGTCTGGTTATGTTGAACTGTATTTTGAACCTGATTTTCGTCTTAAATTTCGGTTACTTGAGAGGATTGGTGAAGGCCAAGTGTACATTTTCTGGAGACTTGACCCATGTTCCCTTTCTCTCCGATCACCTACATGTCCCTCCTACCCTCTCCCTACTGCTTCAGTCTCTCCAGACATCGATCAACTGTGAAAATTCCCTGATCTCATTCTTTGAGTTTCCAATATCAGTTTACTTTTTTGCCCCTTTTCATCCTATCCTATCCAACCCTCCCTCTTCCTTCTCTTCTTCCAGCCTAGCCTCCCGTCTTCTCCGCTCCAGCCTTATTAATCCGCTCCAGCCTCCCCAGCCAGTATTTCATTATGCCTTCATTTATTTCACCCACCCACCCACCCCTTGCCTGGCGCCAGATTGCAACTACATCCAGCATTCAGACCAGCCATTTTTGCTCTAGTCTGTGAAAATATTTATGTTCATGTCATCCTCACAAAGCGTGGAAGGAATTTTTACTGCCGGTATTATCATTCACTACTCCCCCGACACCCCCTCCCCCACTTTTTGATCCACCTATAGATCATCCTTGTAAAACATGGTCCGCTGGAGGCATGCCATTCTATGGTGGTTGTGGTGGAAAATTCATTCAATCTTTAATGTATGGGTGAAGTCGCATTCACATGTACAATTCGCACTGTGTTGTATATTGTTTATTTCCGGATTGAGTACATGTAACATATAATATAATAAGTAATAACTATAGCATTTACGCCGGAAAATGTTGGCCCTCTTCTATGTTACCCATAGGGTATCCAGAGGGTCCTTGATAAAGAAAAATAAGCGAGTAGGTAATATAGATAGGTCAGTAAAAAGGGAGAAACTATTCAACAAACCTCTCAAATAACCCAAATTTAAAACATTAAAGAGGTTCAAAATACAGTGCGACACCACAGAACAAATTTCTTGAATCTACACAATACCCAACCTACTCAGATATACCCAGTATTTATCATTTTACAGGGTAATTTACTAAATCTGTAGAATTTACTAAATGTGTCGAGCTGCCAATTGTACATTTCTAATGACCAGACCCATATGACCGAAGGAGACTTCCACAACAGTGTTTGAATAAACCTGCTTTTGAATCTAGCTGCTGTATAATACCGGGTCCCATGACAAATTTCTGTGTGAGTTGAGGTGGAAGGATATATCCTGAGGAACTACCCTCTCTTGTGGGAGCTCATTCAAGCAGCAAACACAAGTTTACCCGGGTCCTATGAGAAATGGTGACAATATATTACATGTTTTCCTTGTTAAAACGAGGACCGGATCCGCCAATGGGACAAAATTGTAGTTGTCGGTATTCAATATTTGAAGCTATTCTCCTATAGACAATTTGTACTCTAGTTATACTTAAAGATAGTCTAGTCTCACAGCCTCTCAGGTCAGATAAGAATGGTATATCAGTGATAACACGCCTACTGCGCTAATGGCTTTCCTGGCCTTGGAGTAGGCGTGTTTAGTCCCCTCATAGTTAACTCTAATTCTTTACCAGGGTTTTTTATTTCCTCATCCTTGACTTTATGAAAATGTTTCTAATGAATAAAGATCCGATGTTGGACAAAAAAAAATTCTTTACCAGGGTAACACCCGGAATATACATAGAGTGTCACTCCATAGACCTGTTGACCCGTTTGTCCGATTCTTTCATATGTACCATAATCGATAAATAAAAGATTTTCCAATCCAATCCAATTCAGTCAAGAGATTCTAATGGTTATGTTGCGGTTTGGAGCTATATGCCTTTCCTCAGTTTGGAGGGACTCTTCCAACCCTGGGCCTAGACTGCATGCCGTGTATTTTTTTCAGCTTGCTCCATGACACTTTCTCCCTTTTATTAAGAAATTAAATTCACAGAAACCCATTTGAAGGGTGGGATCTGTAGTAACTTGTTATTGGCGTGTGGGTGGGGGCGACCTCTTCCTTCCTCCTGGCAATGCCTGGAATAAAATACCCATTGGTGGAGGGCGTGACGCTGCATCAGAATATGGACAATTTGGTTGACCAAGCCCTGAAAAGCATGACAAGGAGAGGGCGGGCGATATTGGGTGAAGAAACGTGGCTCAAACACCATAACAACCAGCGTGCACAGACATTACTGGCATGATGAATCTTTCCTGTCATGTCTGCATAGTCTAGGCCCAGAGTTGAGAGAGTCCCTCCAAACCGAGAGAATATTTTAAGCACCTGGCTCCAAACGGCAATATGCCATTAAAATCCCATTAGGGCACCTACTCCAGGGTGGGGAAGCCATTAGTGCAGCAGACGTCCAATCACTGACATACCTTTATCTGATCTGAGAGGCTGTGAGCCTAGACTGTATTATGATAATGGACATGTTTGACCGCTGTGCATGCTAACATGGCATTTGGCTCTCTGTATAAATCGGTGAAATCACCAGAAAATGTACAATTCACCTTCACCAATTCTCTCATAACCCAATTCACCAATCTTGTCAAATATTAAACCCAAATTTCAGACGAAAATAAAGTTCAAAATACAGTTCAACCTAACCAAACAGATTGCTAGAATCAATGCAATGCCAAATATACTCGAATTATTGCCCCAAGTTGCACCCTAATTTAGCAGAATTTACTAAATGTGTACAGCTGCCAATTGTACATTTTCTGAAAATCTTACTCAAATGTAGATATGAGTAGAAATGTCCAGTGATGATGAGATTTATAGATTAACCTGCCCTACAGATCCTACATGCCCGGTTGTTCCCACACATTCTCATGTGAGAAGACCCTATTTCACCTATGCTAAACCAAGGTTCCAATCTAGGCTTACAACCTCTCAGATCAGATGAGAATGGTTTGTCAGTGATTGGACGTCTACTGCGCTAATGGCTTTCTTGTCCCTGAAGCAGGCATCTTGATTGGGTTCTAATGGTGTTTTGTTGTTTGGAGGGAGAGGCTTTCCCTCAGTTTGGAGGGACCCTCAACTCTGAGCCTAGACTGTCTCCACCTATTCCTGCTACTGCACTTGGGTCAAATCGTCAGAAATTGCATATTTGGTATTGCGTTGATTTAAAATATCTCTTCAGTTTCACATGTTGAGTTGTATTTTGAGCCTTATCTTAGTTTAAATTTGGCTTATTTGAGAGGATTGATGAAGGGGAATTGTACATTTTCTGGTGGTTTCACCCTCAGATTGCACTTCTTGTTGCAGTCCCTGAGGCAATGGCGCCATGATGGTTGGCTATGTAGTCCTGAGACTCAGTGCCAGCTACCATTCATGGGTGCAATCGTCAGAAAATGTACAATTGGCCTTCACCAATCCTCTCAAATAACCCGAACTTAACACGAAAATCAGCTTCAAATAACAGTTCAACATAACCAGACAGATTTATTGAATGAATACAATACAGAATACATTAATTCAGATATACCTAGTATTTATCAATTTTCACCCTAATTTAGCAGAATTGGAATGATGTGTAGAACTGTAGATTGGTCATTTTCAGAAAATTTGACCCTGAGACTCCCCCACCTCCTCCTCCTCCTATATCCAATATAGATACTGAAGGCGAGGCCATGACCATTTTTATCCACATCAATCATAAGCAATATTGTCTACAGGGCCGCGGCCCGACAGCTGCAGGCACAGCAGTGAAATCTGCTGACAGAGCAGTTTCCCTACTCACTGTGACCGACCCCATTCTCCATCACCCCAGCCTTCTTGCTCGCTCTCTCTTTCTCTCTATATATCTGTCCCTTTCTCTGTGTCTCACTCTTTTTTATTCACACAATCTATTCAACCGTCTCTCGTCTCTCTTTTATTTCTTCTGCCTGCCTGCCTATCCCTCTCTCTCTCTGTCTCTCCCTCTCCCTCTGTCTCCCTCTCTCTCTCTGTCTCTCTCCCTCTCTCTCTGTCTCTATCTCTCCCTCTCCCTCTGTCTCCCTCTCTCTCTCTGTCTCTCTCCCTCTCTCTCTCTGTCTCTATCTCTCCCTCTCCCTCTCTGTCTGTCTCCCTCTCTCTCTGTGTCTCTATCTCTCCCTCTCCCTCTGTCTCCCTCTCTCTCTCTGTCTCTCTCCCTCTCTCTATCTCTCTCTCTGTCTCTCTCCCTCTCTCTCTATCTCCCTCTCTCTGTATCTACCTCTCTCTCTCCCTCTCTCTCTATCTCTATCTCCCCTCTCACTCTCTGTCTCTCTCTGTATCGATCTCCCCTCTCTCTCTGTCTCCCTCTCTCCTCTCTCTCTCTCTCTCACACACACACTGATATGCATACATGTGTATATATTCATTGCTGCATAGCCTATTTCTGCCGAAATATTTCTCTCTAACTCACTCTTGATTCTTGTCTATGCTTCTCTGTCGCTGTATGTAATATACCTCTTGCTGAGACCGGGTTTGAATGAAGAAGCTGTAGAGATCGCAGACATCCCTTGAAGCGACTGGTTCCACTAAATCAAGACAGACGACAGACCTCACATTAGATTGGTGTAGTCCACCACTACCGTCCAAATGGGATTATAATCGGGTTTGCGGTCGTTTCCCCTTAGTTTGAAGGGATCTGATAGGTTCTGAGCCGAGACTGAGGAGGAGGGGCGAGTAGATAGTGAAGGTGGTATAGAGGGCTGTAGCAATGTGAGGGGACATGATTGGCAGGCTTCACTTGCTGGAGACAAGCTTTGTGATATGGACGGCTTGCCATGATAGTGGCAAGAGGGGAGGTGAGAGGGAGATGCATATTTATTTAATTGTAAAAGAAAACTTTCACTGAAACTCTGTAGAGAGTCATCATGACTGAGATGGCATTGTCACTCTACATTAGGAGACTGTATCAACCTCCAAGGGGGCTGGAAACCTCCCAACTGCCGGAGAGCTCCTTTGATTGGCTAAATAAGAGCAATAAAAGTGTTCAAATTCAATCGTGGCAGGGCTCGGCTACCATGCCCCCACTCAACCCCGCCATCAACCCATAACTTCCCATCTCACATTTTACATGCTGGAAAAAGCACATTATGCACATTAAAATCCCCCGTGGATGACATCCCTCATGAGGCTAGGAATCACATATTGCTGTGCTTAAGTCATTGTAGAGTATTTTAAAGCAAGCTAACATGACACAAGCTCTGGAGAAAATCTCCTGACAAATATATTGTACAAGGTATCTGATATGTTACTGTAAATGTTCTTGATTGCAATGGATATAAGTTATGATTTTTTTGTGGGAATTCCTTCCCTCTCTGCCTCCCTCCCTAAGGCCTAAAACAAAATTATCTTTGTTTCCGGTCACCTCATGGTAAAAATGTGGGTAGGTAGGTCACAAATTTATTTATTTTATTTTTTTTTGTGTGTAGACGCATTATATATATAGCAATTAATTAATTCCATTCAATTGGTGCTAAAAAGTTAATTTTCTTTCATGCCTAACCTGTAGAAGGAAAGATATCAAGGAACCTTGTCATGAACCTTGTAGTTTGTCGCTAAACGAATTATGTAACGAGTAGTATTTTTCTCATAACTATTATGGATTCTGTAGTTAAATGTAAAACATGTATATACCTTTTGTAGGAGATGAGACCTACCACATTGTGGAAATCTTCCTAATAAAAATGTTTTAAAAAAAAGGAATAGCCCAGACATCTCCCTCTTTCCCTCTCTCCCCCTTTCCCTCTCTCCTCCCCTCCCCCCGCCCTTTCTCCCGCTCACCTCCCGCCCCCTCTATTTCTCTCTCTGGCCCCCATGGAATCTGAACTGTGAATTCCAGGTGTGAACTAAACGTTAGAGCAGCATCACCTTTGTGCACCATGTTTTTATATCTTCCTCATGGGTTCACTCATATTTCACCTCTTTCTAGTTCAGCAATTAGTTCCACTCGCTTCTCCAGCAGTAAACTACCGTCTCTTGTTAGGCCCCATCTCCAGCAGGGTCCAATTTTCAGAAAATGTACAATTCAACTTCGCTAATCTTCACAAATAACCCAAATTTCAGACGAAAATAAATTTCAAAAGACAGTTCAACCTAACCAAACAGATTGCTAGAATCAATGCAATGCCGAATATACTCAAATTTACCTAATGTTGACCAAATTGCAGCAGAATTTAGTAGAATCTACTAAATGTGTACAGCTGCCAATTGTACATTTTCTGAAAATGTGACCCAGCATTGCTTACATAACTATACACATATTTTGCACATTCCTGAGGTGATAAATTAACACTTTTTGTTTCATAATATTATTCGAGTAACGAAATAATGCATCATTCTTGGAATTACTCGGGCCGGGCACAGATGGATCCATGTATAAGTGAATTACTGCCAAGGCTGATTTATATCTTTTTCTTTGAAGGCTTCTGGATTCAAAGCCAGGGTTATCCTATAGACTGCTGCACCACTGGGATCTATTTTCCCTCCTCTCTGTCTCTCTCTGTCTTACTCCCTCTCTTTCTTTCTCTCTCTGTCCCTATCTCTTCACTCTGTCTCCCTCTCTCTTCTTTCTGTCTCCCTCTCTCTTTCTCTCTGTGTCCCTATCTCTTCACTCTGTCTCCCTCGCTCTTCTTTCTGTCTCCCTCTCTCTTATCGAGCTGTCTCCCTCACTCTATCCTCTCTCTAGCTTGTCTCTCTGTGTCTCTATCTCCCTCTTTCTCTCTGTCTCTTTTCTGTCTATTTCTCTATTCCTTCCTTTCTCCCTCTACTTCTGCCCCCCCCCCATCTCCCTCCCTCTCTGCCATCTCTTCCGCGTCTTACTCCCTCTCTTTCTTTCTCTCTCTGTCCCTATCTCTTCACTCTGTCTCCCTCTCTCTTCTTTCTGTCTCCCTCTCTCTTTCTCTCTGTGTCCCTATCTCTTCACTCTGTCTCCCTCGCTCTTCTTTCTGTCTCCCTCTCTCTTATCGAGCTGTCTCCCTCACTCTATCCTCTCTCTAGCTTGTCTCTCTGTGTCTCTATCTCCCTCTTTCTCTCTGTCTCTTTTCTGTCTATTTCTCTATTCCTTCCTTTCTCCCTCTACTTCTGCCCCCCCCCCCCCCCCATCTCCCTCCCTCTCTGCCATCTCTTCCGCGTCTATTTGGTATTTGGTATGATAGTAAAAGTATATTGATGCACCACTGCAAATACACTCTATACTCGTCCTGTATAGGCAGCGGCGTGCCATAGCCTTAACGTTAGAGGGCTTTGATGTTAACTGCCTGCAGGTCGCGTATAGAGTGTACCACTGTGTGTTCAAGCTCACAGGTTTGCATTGCATAAGATGAGCAACAAGACTTGTGTGTTTGTAGCTCGGGAAGATGATGGGAATAACTGACAAGCGTACTACATTCTAAGAAAGGAGGCCTCCCCAGTTGTCCTTCTCAGAACCATCCATCCATCCATCAGTCTCGTTTTCAGACTCGTGTCTGAGTGAATACCATTTGCCTAACAACGCCTCCCTTCCCCCTCCGTACAGCAGTACGTATCTACTGCAATCGTAGGCTCCAGATTCATAGAGACCATTTTAGATCATTCACATGTTGTGTGAGGCAGGTTGTTTTAGGAATGTCATAATAATGTGTGGCAGATCCTCGAAATTACTTTTTGGGTGATTAGTATAATTTTCCTACTTATTCGTTGTGGTGAATACACACACTATCTTATACTTGTACCAAGGCTTCTTTTCGTCTCTGCATCTTTTATTTATCCAGATTACTTTTGTATTTCGATGCTCAGTCTAGGTACAAACCCTCAGATCAGATAAGAATGGTATGTCAGTGATTGGACGCCTACTTCGCTAATCGGTTTCCTGGCCTAGGACTCGGTGTTCTAATGGGAATATGATGACATTTTGCGGTCTTGATGGAATTATAATGGCACATTGCAGTTGAGGTGAGAGGCTTTCCCTTCGTTTGAAGGGACTCTCTCAACTTGGAGCCTAGACTGTGCTTGTGAAGACATCATCGGTCGTCTCTGATTCTGAACGATGTCAGAGAAAGATGCAAGTATCACCCCGGCGTTCACTCAGTGTGTCACTATTTAGTAGTCAGTTATACATTGTTGTGTAATTAGTTAGTAATTGGTATCATGTTATGACTTTAGTTGTTGGCATTTGCTAATTTAAGGGACCTTGTTCTGGCTGTATGAATCCAACGGTGAAGAGAGGAGGACAGTCTAGGCTCAGAGCTGACATCATCACTCAACACTGAGGGAAAGCCTCTGTCCAGGTCCAGGTCCGGGAAAACCATTGACGCAGTAGGCGTCCAATCATTGACATACCATACTTATAGCTCTGAGCCTAGATTGAGTTCATGAACCACTTGTACTGGATCATAAATTGCATATCAACCAAAAGCTCCTATATCAGACCATCATCTTTAAACTCGGCTTCTTCTCAGATTTCTTTTAATTGACTTCGCTCAGGAGAATTTTTCTCCCATATGTCAGATTTGCTTTGCATATTGACATTGCCTTCGTTATGTGATTCTTTATTTGACTTGAATTGAATTCTGTATTTGCCTCATTGGGTGTGTTTGATATTGAGGGCGGCGATGGGACCTGTCTGGAAGGGAAAACGCTGAGTGAATTCACCGCTCTGTTAGTTTTCGCATGCATCCTAAGCAGGGTATATATAAATAACATGGGACTTTAGCGCTTGTCCATATGCCAAGGCACAGCTCAGATAATGGGATATTGTCTGATTAGTCAGGATTGCTGTGCATGGAGTTTCAGCATTGATGTAATGGGTCAGATTTTCGGAAAATGTACAATTGGCAGATCAGCACATTTAGTAAATTCTCTTAAAATCGTCAACACTAGATATATCTGAGTACGGTAAATTTAGTATTGCCTTGATTCTAGCAATCTGCTTGGCTATGTTAAAGTTCTAAATAGGCCTACAGGCCTATCTTAGTCTGAAATTTGGGTTATTTGAGAAGTCTGGCGAAGTTAAATTGTACTTCTTCTGAAAATTTGACCCATCTGAGCTAACAATCTTCCCGTTTTTATTGAATTCATGATCAATAAGTACAGAAAGTCAGTGGCAAGCCCAGGTGCCGCCGCCTTTCTGGGCTTGTATTGCCTTCACCATTGAAACCAACCATTCTGCAACGTTGGATCGATCACTGACTAACCAGAATCATGGGTCCACCGGTCATGGTTGTAATTTAACAGGGTGCATCCCTGGGTTTTGTCATTGAACCATAATGGGAGACTAGCTTTCGTCCCTAGGACTGTGTTATGTGTATAGGGGGTGCTCGTGCAACCTACTGCTCCCTATTCACTCCCCCATTCATTCATAGTCCCTCATTCGAGTCTGTAGTGACTCTAATATGACTCTAACTCTTTAAATTCCGTTTTTAAAATAAAAAGAAATCAAAGACTCTACCACAATGGATCAGTGGAACAAATACTTATTGGTATTTGATACAATCTATACGACAATGGTAATGTGTATTAGATAAGAGAAGTGTGCGTGTGTGTGTGGGGGGGGGGGGGCGGTTGGAGGAATTGGATATCGTTGATCGAAATAGAATGCGCGCTATCCACGGATTGAAGAGACCCTTGTATTTCTAGACTTTGAAGGAGACAATGTGTCTGAAATCATTTCAGAGTTGTATTCTGCTAATCTATATAAAGATGTGGGGGAGGGAAATTATCATGCCATCGTTGCTGTATTTGCTATTTTCTACTGCCATTTCCATATACTTCTCATTTTATGTGCATAAAACTCCCATTACTCTCCACTATTCAAGGTCCTTATTAGCCTGTCGTCTATATGGAAATGTCCTATTTGACGCGACTTGTTTAGAAGCCCAGAGGGTGGGGGTATGGGTCCATAGAGGGCGTGGACATCAGCACACCATATTTCTCATCTGTTCTTTCAAGACACCTTTTGAGGGATGCTTGCTGCACATCTTTTGGCACAGCTTTCATCGTAAATGGGGGATGAGTGAGTATTGGCACTCCTGGTGCCCCCTTCTTCTTTTATCTAGGTTTATGGGGGCTAAAGATGATCCTTTTCACAGTGTATCAATAGTATCTAAGTGGTCCGGAAAACATGTTCTGCTCTCCACCTAATATATCATAATTACATGGCCCTTTCTTATCACCACTATACTACCCCTTCCCATAATGTAGCACAGCGCGGACAATGTTTCAAGCAATATGGTCTGATTTTCAGAAAATGCACAATCTATAGTTCTACACATCTATCAGATTCTGCTAAATTAGAGTGAAAATTGGTAAATACTAGGTATATCTGAGCATATTCTGTATTGTATTCATTCAATATATCTGTCTGGTTATGGAACTCTGTTTTGAACCTGATCTTCTCTTAAATTTGGGATATTTGAGAGGATTGGTGAAGGCCAATTGTACGTTTTCTGAAGATCTGACCCAATAGCGTCACATGGGCATAACAAGTAAAAAATGGTGTGTGACGCAGTAGTTGGCGAATGTGGATTAAATATAAAAATATTCAGAGGTTTTAACAAGTTCGATTCCCGAACAGCTCTTGACTTCTGATCTGATCTTAAAATGAAATTTAGCTCGAACTCTCTCAGTATAAAGCATTACTGTGATTCAATGTTCAATGCTCAATATTTCGGAATTGATGAGGCCTAAAGCAATCGCTTCCCTATCTCTGTCTGTCTCGCTATCTTTCCCTCACTCTGTCTGTCTGTCCCTCTCGACCACTCCAACCTTGGACCTAGGTCAGTAATGTAGAGGGGGGGGGGGGGGGGAGTATTATGAGACTGGGTTGGATGGGTGGGTGGGTAGGTTGAAACTGCCCTAGCGCAGCCCATTAACCCAGCATAATTGATCGCCCGGGGCGGTCTAAGTATTGACCTGACAGTGGATCTAGTGGTTGACGGGGCGGGGGTTGCGGGGGAGGGGGGGGGGTATGTATGAGGAAATGTTCTGTATCGGTGACATCGTCAGGAAATGTTCAATTGGCAACTTACATTTAGTGATTCAGGGTAAATTATATGACAAATACTAGGTATATCTGAGTATATTTTGTATTGCATTGATTCAAAATATCTGTTCTATTATGCTGAAGTTTATTTTGAACCTCATTTTGGGCTTAAACTAGGGTTATTTGATATGATTAGTGAAGGTCAATTGTACATGTTCAGGCGATTCACCCATATACTCCTTAATTTATACCTGTGACACTTTTGTATTATAACAGGTCTTAGTTATCGGGTTGTCATATACATCATCCTCCCAAACCAATCGCACCTACATGCCATCAAATATATATCATTCTACTTAGAGTCAATCGAGACATGACCCAAACAGTCATGCGTAACTTAATTTCGAGATACAAGGAAGAGCTGAGTCAAACCAAGATGCTGAATTATACAATTCAAGACTAAAAGCAATCCACAACGAAATTAGATAAATTACAGTGGGGAATATAATGGCGGCCTATTCAAGTGGCCGTCACCCTATAGCTATACTCATTCACTCTTTATTGTACGATATACTTCTCCATTAATTTTGGTTTCAGATTTTCAGAAAATGTACAATTGGCAGATCAACACATTTAGTCAACTCTGTTAGATTAGTAAATCGTCAACACTAGATATATCTGAGTATATTTCGTATTGCCTTGATTCTAGCAGTCTGTTTGGTTATGTTGAACTGTATTTTGAAACTGATTTCTGGCTAAAATTTTGGTTGTATGAGAGGATGGATGAAGGTGAATTTGACATTTTCTGGCAACTTCATCCGTAGAGCGTGTATACATACACACAAAGTACTCAATTAATTTATGTATAACTCCAATTACTACGACTGGCAATGAACCTGGCAGTGCTGTATTTTATCACCCTTAGTTTCCACCCTGCGCAGTGAGAACAACTGCAGCAGCCTGCCCCACCCCTATCTATTGCAGGGCTCACTACCAGGCAGTCAGTCCGCTGCTGCCGGTGCCGCCGCCGCAGAGAGCCCTGCCTTACTGCAGTAGCAGGGTCAGATTTTCAGAAAATGCACAATCTACAGTTCTACACATCTATCAAATTCTGCTAAATTAGAGTGAAAATTGATAAATACTAGGTATATCTGAGTGTATTCTGTATTGTATTCATTCAATAAATCTGTCTGGTTAGGTTGAACTGTATTTTGAAGCTGATTTTCGTCTTAAATGTGGGTTATTTAAGAGGATTGGTGAAGGACAATTGTACATTTTCTGGAGACCTGACCCAGCAGTGGAAGGAAGCCAGTGGCTCCAAGAGTGGCTTCGTTCATCTCTGGCAAATGGCTTCCAGCGGTACGCGACCCACAATGAGATGTTGTTTGTAAGAAGAATGCTCCCTCAAAGGAAAAAAAAGAATGCTCCCTTCAACCGTTTACTGCTCGCCCTCTCTTCTAGTGTCTAGTGACTCGGAAGGACTGCTTCTTTCTTTGCCAAATTCTGCACCAACTTGAACAGAATCCGAATAAACCAATTAGAACTTGCTTGCTTTAAATGGTAATGCCGAATGTATTATTGAGATCTGAAATGGGGTTAATCTTCATACCTAAGTAATAAGACTCACTGGGACAGTCTAGGTTCAGAACCTCTCAGATCAGATATGAAATGTATGTCAGTTATTGGACGCCTACTGCGCTAATGGCTTTCTCGGCCCTGGAGTAGGAGTCTTAAAGGGATTTTAATGGCATCTACAGTTTGGGGCGAGAGTCTTTCCTTCAGTTTGGAGAGAGACTCAAATAGGAGCCTATATAGACTGGGCCTACAAAATATTCATCCATTGGGTGACAGCATGGTCTTAGTGTGTGGAAACACATAATGATTTCATCCTTCCAGACTTTTAATTTGTCTCTAGATTACATTATTTACTGTAACTTTTCCCAGAATAAGATAGCCTAATTAGATGCACTATTAGGTGCGCTATAGGTGTTGTTTTTTTATATTGTATTTGAAATTTAATAAGAGATTAGTACATTCCCCCTTATGAGGCTTGATAGCCCGTTGGTATTATTATTGCTTAACGCTCTCTCTTATTTATTTCTTTATTAGTAGGGGGAAGGTAGATCGCTTTATATCGGGGGAACCGAGGGTGGAATGGATGATGAAATAGAGAAGCTCTTTAAATAAAGTTGATGTCGTTTATTATTTAACTCAAGGCTTTCGGGCTTACTTGCCCTTCATCAGGAGTAGTGTCTTTCTTTCTTTATTATAATGTAATGACATAAGTCACTTGTGTCCATCTTGCTTTTGTTGTTTATCTATATGTACTTATTACCTTCTCTAGGTGTAGTAGATTAATTTTGTGTAGACAGTTAATCAGGATTTCTGAGAATAGCATCATCGATGTAATATAATTCCTGAATAAGAGAATCTAAACTCAGACTAGATAATCGTACCTAATAATATCGTGTTGGGCAGCACCATATTTGCTCCAAATGATGATGATTCATCTTGTTTCATCAGGTAAGATAATTGCATCTCTAGGGGTGTGACCGGTCTGCAGGTGCACCGGTGGGGTTACCAATATAGTTTGTTTTACCACACCTGAATCCAATTAATTTTACCATACATGAATCTCATAACTCCTCCTACACAAGGATATAAATACATCTGACATAATAAGAACAACGCCTTCAATCATCAAAATATCTGATGAGTTTGGCTTTAGCTCGTAAGGTATAGGTAATTCAAAAGGTAATTTAAATGGTAAGTGGATTTCTTAGCATCTAGATGTTCTAGCTCTTAGTTAGAGCATAGGATATCTGATACCAACGAGTGGGATAAAGTATAGAAATAGCTCTGATGTTGATAGATATCTTGTCTGATCATCTTTCTGTTGTGATAAATATTATAAATATCTAGTCCCATCAACAACCGTGTTACCTCAGGATAATCCCAGTTAATCCTCAAGTAAGTATTTCATTTAACTGAAATATATATCTTTGTAGATACCTACGGGGTCCGATATAAGAACAAAACGGATAGCTAGGCCAGTCCAGACATACATGTTGATAATAAAATTAAATTGAATGAGGCAGCTTTGGGAAATTAAAAGTTTACAATGTCATATACAATATATCAAAACAGGGTGAAACATCCTCTACAAGTAGTTTTTCCTGATGACCCTAAAAGAATGAAATAAAATAAAATAAATACAATTAGTCAATGTCTATTGTTTCCTCTGAATGTTTTGTAGACCTTCGTGCAGGTGGTTTTGTCTCTTTGATTAGTGTCTATTATTTAATAATTGACTCGAAAATTATACGTTCGGTATAATATGGAAAGATAATTGCTGATGGGGATCCTATTTGGGTAAATCAACTGTATAGTACAAGTGGGTAAATACCCTGTTACCATGAGGGGCTGCGCAGCCCCAGTCAGGGCCTGAGTGGGAAGAGTTTATGGGCGTTTTCCCAAAGTATTTCAATGGATGTCCTAGGACCATTCCTGATCAGCCCCTAATTGGGGAAAATCTTTGGTAGTTATGATCAAACCGCCTTGCCATAATAGTATTCATGCGTCAGATTTTCAAAAAAAATGCACAATCTACAGTTCTACATATCTATTAAATTCTGCTAAATAAGAGTGAAAAATTATGAATACTAGGTGTATCTGATAATATTCTGTATTGTATTAATTCAATAAATCTCTCTGGTTATGTTGAACTGTATTTTGAACCTGATTTTCGTCTTAAATGTGGGTTATTTGAGAAGATTGGTGAAGGCCGATTGTACATTTTCTGAAGATCTGACCCTCAATACAGTACCTTACTGTATATTAGGTCTTGCTCCCTTGAATACAGTACCTTAGGTCTCTATTGCTCCTTTGAATTCGTATTGCGCTCATATTACGGATGAGTGACAGAAGGGTCTGGGAATATATTACTAGGGCTTGATAGTAAATTGATGGCGACCACATGCAAAGGGACACTCATGAACAATTGCGATCCGAAAATGGGCCCTGCTCTATGTGAGCCTCAATGGTCGGTCATAGAAAATGGAAGCCCATTGTACACGCATTTAGATCATCCCTATACCCATACAATGGCTGAAATACTGGCTATGACAATGTTGCAGCTATTGGCCAGGTCGATCGTTGACAACCAGCATTCAGTGGTTTTCTTCTTCCCAAGCATAGATCTTTTTCTATGGCCTTGTACTGTTTCCATCCGAATAGGCTATTTGTAATGGTGCATGGCGTCAGTGCAAGGCAAAGACCTGGAATTGAGAGAGAGAAAAAAAAAGTGAAAATGAAAAAAGGACCAGAGTTGGAAGTATTTTGAGATTAAATATGGACTTCTCACTACCTTTCTAGGCAATGTAACATCAATTTTCTCGTTTAGTTTAAATAGGTATCAGTCGGTTATGTGAGGATTAATCAATATGTTTGCAACTTTGTTTCAGTACCTTTGTGTAAACTATAATAAAATATTAGCTCCCTCCTCTAGTCCTAGTCACATGAAACTAGGAGAGTAACACCAAGTCAGGCACGATCTGGAAGGTCTGAATCAAATTCGGATGTTGGCAACCCATTTGTATACCATATATTTAATGAATTAACATAGACATCTAGATTAGCAAGTACGCCTATACCTATAGTGCATGCTCCTATCCTCTTCACGCATCACCTGCCAAACCAATACCAGGCTATATTCAGGCAATTTGCATGCCTTAATTCGTGCACCTGGCCTGTATGGGGGAAGTCACCAGAAAATGTACAATTCACCTTTACCAATTCTCTCAAATAACCCATATAATTAAGACGAAAATCAAATCAAAATCAAAATCAAAATATCAAAATCAAAATACAGCTCGACAGATTTATTGAATGAATACAATACAGAATACACTCAGATATACCTAATATTTATCATTTTTCGCTCTAATTTTATCAGAATTTGATAGATGTGTAGAAATGTAGATTGTGCATTTTTTTTAGACCCATATGTTATTGACTCCTCCTATACAGATAACACTTTCTCTACTACTATATGGCGTGGTGGTCTGCATGGAGTGGCAGCAGGCCATGGCTATACTCCACCATGGCTCAAGTGTAGGTTTGGTATATCTCAGTGCTGCAGTCTCATTCCTCATCACTAGAAACCTTATCTGTAAATGTACAATTCCCCTTATTCGCCAATCCTCTCAAATAACCTAAATTTAAGATGGAAATGAGGTTTAAATTACAGTTCAACATAACTGAATCTATATATTCAACTTGGGTTGAAAATGTAGGCATCATAACTGTGAATAATACGTGTACAATTTCACTCCAAGTTAGTCTGATATGCTAATTCAGAATAACCACTCGTTGCATTCCATCTAAATACCAAATATACTCGGATACACCTAGTAATTATAATTGTTTTCAGTCTAAGGTAGCAGAATGTACTAAATGTGTAGATATGCTGATTGAGCATTTTCTGATGTCTGATGATCAGTCCCTTATATACTACAGGCCTTCGTAGCAGCAATTACTGAGACCACCAAACAGATTGCTAGAATCCATGTAATGCCGAATATAGGCCTACTTGAATTCCCCTAATATTGACCACATTGCAGCCTAATTTAGCAAAATTTGCTAAATGTGTACAACGGCGCTTAAATCATTATGCAAGGGACCCATGATACATGTATGGGAATATGTTCTAATTGTTCTGTTCCTAGGCTCAGAGCTGAGAGAATCCCTGCAAACTGAGGGAAAGCCTCTTGCTCCAGACCACAAAATGCCTTTAATTTATTGATGTAATCCATTAGAACGCCTACTTCTGGACCGGGAAAGCCATTAGTACAGTAGACGTCCAATCACTGACATAGCATTCTTCATGGTGTTCATATTTGTATGCTAAAATATGACATATCATTCGTTCTCTGGCATCTAGAATAATGAAGTACCCTATTAGTGTATCTCCATAATATATCGGAACTTGTGGAAGAGAATTAATCCTATCCTTCCTTCCTTGTGGAAGGAAACATCGTAGGGCAGGTAAAATAGCTTAGAAGGAGGACCATGACTTTTATCTGCCCTTCCTGACCTGTTAGACAAATGGGACGGCCTTTGTAATAGAACCGAAATCATTCATTCACCAAACCAGAAATAGATCTATAGGTTATATTCATTTATGGGTCAGATTTTTAGAAAATGCACAATCTACAGTTCTACACATCTATCAAATTCTGCTAAATTAAAAGTGAAAATTGGTAAATACTAGGTATATGTGAGTATATTCTGTATTGTATTCATTCAATAAATCGGTCTGGTTATGTTGAACCGCATTTTGAACCTGATTTTTGTCTTAAATTTGGGTTATTTGAAAGGATTGGTAAAGGACAATTGTACATTTTCGGGCGACTTGACCCTTATAGCCTCAGAATGACCCTTTTAGCAATCACCATGTGGTATTCACATTTAAAGGTCGATTAAAAGGAAAGGGTAGATCACTGATTTGTCTGAAGCGAACCTAATGCTCTTTTATAGCGATCTAAAACGTTAATGGTCCCTTGAAATGATATACGGGGGATTACATGGTGAAAAAGGAAAAGAGATCAATTGTAGGTAAGAATAGATTCTTGATCTTGGCGAATCAAAGTTAGTTATGGGTCGTCTCCAGAAAATGTACAATTGTCCTTCACAATCCTCTCAAATAACCCAAATTTAACACGAAAATCAGGTTCAAAAGACAGTTCAACATAACCAGACATTTATTGAATAAATACAGTAAAAAAATACATTCAGATATACCCTATATTTATCAATTTTCAATCAATTTAGCAGAATTTGAAAGATCTATGTGTAGAACTATAGATTGTGCATTTTCTAAAAATCTGACCCGTATTGCACACTTCCCTCGGTGTGACGAAGGAAGTGAAATGTAGAGACCGAGGCTGCTGGACCATGGAACTGGAAAGGATTGAGTCAAAAGAACAGCAGAGGAGGTCACAGTGGAGGCTGAAGAGGGCTCTTGGGCCTGGACTTGTAGGCCTTGGGCGCCTGGCTTCCCACTCTGATCCCATGGACGACAGGCAGCCTGTACAACAGCTTGCATGGGGCTTCAATCGCTGCCTGCCAAAGCAAAATCCCCTCACCTCAAGCCAAGCGCACAGCAGTGGTCCGAAGAGACGGAGCCAAGTGAAAAGGCTTCAATTTTAGAAAAGGTTCTTTTGAGTAGGGAAGCATGAGGGATGCAACTCCCAGCTCCTCCCTTTCCCGTCTAGGCTTAAAGTTGAAAGAATCCCTTCATACTGAAGGGACGCCTAGATCGCTCCAAATCTCAAAAAGCCATTAAAATTTCATTATGACCGCAAAATACCGTTATAATCTTATAAGGATTCCTACTATACGCCAGAAGCCATTAACGCAGTAGGCGTTCAATCACTGACATACCATTCTGATCTGAGAGGCTCTGAGCCTGGACTGCTTTGTATTTAGTTGTTGCTGTTTAATGTCCTCTGGCAAATGTCAAGAATGGTGTGTCAGTGATTGGACGCCTACTGCGCTGCAATATATGTAGACATTTTATTGGCGGGTTTGGAGCCAGAGGCTATCCCTCAGTTTGGAGGGACTCTTTCAAGTCTGAGCCTAGACTGCCCCAGTCATACTAGATATTGATGTTAGTTGAAGCTCTGTGTACTTTTAGGTTGAAGCATTACTGCCCGGGTCAAACAATGATTTGCGTGTTGGATGGTTGGCCATTTTGGTTATAGCTTTGTTAGCATGGCGCAATGCTGTTAAGGGTCAGATTTTCAGAAAAAGCACTATCTACAGTTCTACATATCTATCAAATTCTGCTAAATTAGAGTCAAAAACGATAAATACTAGGTATATCTGAGTGTATTCTGTATTGTATTCATTCAATAAATTTGTCTGGTTATGTTGAACTGTATTTTGAACCTTATTTTCGTCTTAAATATGGGTTATTTGAGAGAATTGGTGAAGGTCAATTGTACATTTTCTGGCGACTTCCCCCTTAAAACCCAACACTACAGACATGGCTGGCAGTCTCCCCATCCTGTTATGTCCAGTCTAGGTTCAGAGTTAAAAGAGTCCCTCCAAACTGAGGGAGACATCTTGCTCCAAACCGCAAAATGCCATTAGAATCTCATTAGGATGCCTACTCCAGGGCCATGAAGGCTATTAGCGCAGTAGGCGTCCAATGACTGGCATAAACCATTCTCCTCTGAAACACGAGGCTGCATGTGGGCATAGACTGTGTCGTCTTGCATGCCAAATGTCAGGAATGCTCTTACTGGAAAAGAATGTTCTTAACTGGAAAAGAAAAGACATTCTTCATCTCGGTTACTGATATAATTGTTGTCATTATCATAAAGCACACTAGCATTCCACTGTGACTGAGTTATGAAAGCCGCCATTATCATAATTACCTAGGATGTATTATTGGGCTTATAAATAGGTTGTAATTATGCACAGGGCAATCAATCCTATGATCCCCCTCCCTGTTCACTCATTAGTGACTAGAGACATAGAGGGTTTGTTGTGTCGGAGAGATATGTAAATACATGTGCCTTGGCTCAGAGTTGGGAGAGTCCCTTCAAACGGAGGGAAAGCCTCTCGCTTCAAGCCTCAAGCCCAAAAGTGACATTATAATTCCATTAAGACTGCAAAATGTCATTATATTCCCATTAGAATGTCTAGTCATATGCCAGTAAACCGATTTAGCGCCTAGCGAAGTAGGCGTCTAATCACTGACATACCATTCTTATCTGACCTGAGGGTTTGGAATTGACAGAGTCCTTCCCAAATGAGGGAAAGCCTCTCGCTCCAAACCATAAAATGCCATCCGAATCCCACTACGACAATTCCATGGCAAGGAAAGCCATTATTAGAGCAGTAGGCGTCCAATCACTGACATAAAATCCTCATATGATCTAAAAGGCTGTGAGAAATAAGGTAGAAAGGTCCAAACGTCCCCGGTCTTTTAGTTACTCCCGTACTAATTAGGAATACATTAAGAGGCAACGAGTATGGAATTCTATACTCGTCAATTGAAGGAATGAAATATACGGCATTAGAAAATAATGAGTTTGATTTATTATTTATCAAAGTAACCTGACTGGGGCAAGGGACGGTTGCACAGATTTTTTCATTTCTTTTTTGTTAACAGATTTTTATTCAGGTTCCGAGCTAGGCATGTGTCAGTGGAAATAATGAATATATATGGGTCGGGCAAGCCCGGTCTTCCTCCATAATATCCTGAGTTGTCGCTACTTGCTAATTAAATGCTATGATGTGTTTATAGCTGAACAAGACAGCTAGTGTGCTTATATATGGTGTACATGGGGTGATATATTGGTGTGCAATATGGAACTCTTGTCGACGCTGTACGGCTGTGTTCGGGTCCACTTTCAGACCCATGCACCCGCCACCGCCTCCAGATCAATAAGGGCCATACTGGCTGCATTCGTCTACCTCACAAAACTTGCCAAATTTCTATAAACCAACATTTTGTTCTTCTTACCGGTACTGTAAGGTGGCATCGAAGTTTGATTTCTTTTCTGATTTTCTCCTAAATATCTCATGCCAATGTATTGAGCCGTATTTGACATTTTCATTGTGCGTTTATGAAGTAGAAGATAGTAGAAAAAGTTTATGTTTATTTAAGAGTTTCCGGATGCCTCCTCCGGCTGTCAGTGTATACACACAGAGTTGCGGTAAACAAGCGGGCGCAGCACTAATGTGTCTATAAATAGGCTCGGGTTTTCCCCGGGAGTCTTGGCACGAACCTCCACTTACAAGTATTATGAGCGGGTCTGACTTTGTATTGTGTAAGCGCACACAGCCAAGCTTTCCCAGGGTAAAATATTCATGATTAAGGGTTAAAATAAATGCCACTGTAGAGGCCGAATAACTCCTTGCTCCCGCTAACTTACCTGCGATCTAAGATGATAAAGATAGTTAAAATATGGTTTCATCTCCCCTATCCTCATCAGTCATTGCTTGATATTATTCTGGAACGAATACACTTACTTATATATAAGCTCTTGGTTTGATTTCTTCATTGGACCAGTCCAGGTAGCCTTAACAGGGCTTAGAGAATCATCAGCTTAAACAGTTCTTCATTAAGTAATCTGAGAGACATTATTTAATATGATTCTTTCCTGTATTATGTTGTTAAAAGTGCTTTTCTATACTTCTGCTACGGATATGCATTTTCGTCCTGCCTTAAATATTATACAGAGACTAGGACATCAATTTAGCCATTGTGAATAAATGTTTTGCTTTACTTCCCCTGTTCACTATAGCCTGTGCTTAATATTCGAGAATAAGTTAAATGACGGACCAAGGATATAAAAAAAATGCCAGTTGTTGTGTCAAGTTATGCAAATTAATTCCCTCTCTAAACCTACCATAAGATGTCTCAAGAACGTGGAGAGGAAGAGGTAAGAGAGGGGACTTGCATTGAAGCCATTCTAGATACATAGTCTCCCGGCATAGTATTCACCGACGTCACAGATCGAGAAGAGCGAGGCCATTTTGTATGGCCACGTTTATTATTAAACGTTAGTTGGCGATGTGTGCTAAGTGTAATCCTCATGATTTAACCTACAAAACGGAGAAAACATGTTAATCTGGTGCCTCAAGTGACATGCTTGGCCACACAAAATGGCTGCCAGCGGGTTTCCCCATGGCCTGTGTGACGTCATGTGAATACTATGTATTCCATCCGACAATCCTTCAAGAGGGATGAGCATACACTGCGGCTGTTACAAGTCCCCTATACCCCCGCATCCAATTAGTGGGAGGCGGCCCAAGCAAGGCATAAACTAGTGTGGTAATTTATCTGGGGATATTTACTGGCCAACTTTGCAAGTTTCTTATAATGAGTAGATGCTATATGTTGTTCTTCGTCATTAAGGTTATTCAAGACTTGCACGGGAGAACGAGGCTCAAGTTATTTTGGTGTTTATTATAATTATTATTATTCATTTTATGTTCTTTACCCAGATGCACCCATTGAAGTGTCCTTTGGTGGCAAACAAACTAGTAGGGAGATATAATAAGATAAGAGAATATTATAAGATAAGATATTTTTTCTTTTATAAATAATTATATACTAGATGCCCCCCCCACACACACACACACGTCTAAAACAGCTTCAAAATCACTTCCTTGAAGAAGAAAAATATTTTAATACCCAGGTACCCTTTGTAAGCCATCTTGAAAGTTGGAGCCCTGTACATGCAGCCAGTAAACAGCCTTTTATAACTTTGTGCAGAGCCTTAACTTTGTGCAGAGCCTCTTTACCCTCTCTCTTTTTCTCTGTCTGTCTGTCTCCCTCTCTCTCTCTCTTTCTCCCCCTCTCTATTCCTCTCTCCCCCTTTCATTCTCTCTCTCCCTCTCTTTCTCTCTCTCCCTCCCTCCCTCTCTCTCCCTCCCTATTCTCTCTCTCTTTCTCCCTCTATCCCTCTCCCTCTCTCTTTCTCTCTCTGGTTACACTCATTCTTACAATGCTGTCCCATTAGCCTACTGCCATTCATAATTCAACACTCCGCGTTTCCACTAATCTGCTTATTGTGGCTGTGGATGCCCACTCACCAGTTGAACCAAGCAATGTTTTGTTCATCATTCCCTCCATTCCTGATTTAGTTTCTCTCTATGGAAAGTTTATTGGCAAATTTTAAAATGTTGCGTGACATCAGTCTGTATTGGGACATCTTGTACGTGGGAAGGCTGCTCGATCTATTTGAAAATAGTCTGCAAGATAGAAAAGTATGTGAGTGATTGGACGCCTACTGCGCTAATGGCTAATAGATGCAAGTGAAATTAGTATCCAGTCTAGGCTCAAAGTTGAGAGACCCCCCTTCAAACGAAACGAAACCGCACAATGCCATTATAATCCCATTAAGAACCCAAAATACCATTATAATCCCATTAGGACGCCTACTCATGGCCCAGAAACGCCATTAGCGCAGTATGCTTCTAATCACTAACATACCGTTCCTATCTGATTTGAGAGACTTTGAGCCTTAGACTGTATCTTCGAAAACTTACCGGTCAGAATGTCCAGTAGATTCTCAAAATGTGATTGGCAAAATTTCGTTAGAATTCTCAAAATCTGGTGTTTCATGTCCATCAAATATTAAAATCTTAAAGTCTTAAAATAATTTTCCAAATATGCTGTACAGGTGGTGGAGGCCCTATATAAGAATTCAGTCTTTAAATAGGTTATATCGTTCAGTATGCCTGTATACAAATATAGTTTACATACAAAGAACAACATCAAGAGTTGTAAAGAAGAAAAAACTAATGTATTCCACAGTGAGCCCCTCATATGAGCCACTCAGCAGCCCACTCTCATCTCCTCCATTATAAAGATCCCCAATCTGATCCTGCCCGAGTAAGGTGCATGGATTATTTAAATTGCCATTCTCTAGGTTCATGACGAAGCGAGGATTTTTATCTCCTCAAACCTTGGGAACGAGATCACATTTATCGATCTGCTCCCGAGTAAATTAAGGAGCGTTTTTGATGAGAGCTGCTCCGAACGGCAACATGCAATATTTAATCCAGGGCACAGAAACAGGGGCAGGTTGGGGGCCTGGTGGGCCAGCATTAATCTTAATGATAAACACCCAATCCCTAGTTAAATCTAATGAGTCGATAGGATTAAACATTGATGTAGTTGTATCAGGAGCTAAAAAGTAACACCAAGAGACCAAGAGCGTGCATTGCTAGCAATCTAAGGAAAAAATAGCAATATTAATTTTAATTCAGTCAGAATAGCTATAAATCAGGATAAAAATCATATTACATAATAAGCCCAATTCTGGATGTCTATCTAACATTTTGCTCTTGATTAATCATTTCCTCTAATTAGCCTCCGAATATGACTCATGGCATTCGCAACGGCTGCCGAGATTTACTCATTATCTTAAGGCTGAATTCTCAGTTATTACGACATTATGATAAATCTACCAAATTAATTCATTGTTTGAAATAGTTATGGGACTGGATCTATCTATATTTTGCTGCTTTAATTAGGAAGAGTGGAACAGAAATTAGGAAATCGTTTTTTTTTAAATCGATGTTAACCGAAAATATGACCCTCAGTCTAGGCTCAGCGCCTCTCAGACCAGATAAGAATGGTCTGTCTTTCCTGGCCCTGGGCTAGGCATTGGATTATTATGGCACTTTGCGGGTTTGGAACCAAAGGCTTTCCCAGTCTAGCTCCAAACCCTCAGATAAGAATGGTATGTCAGCCTATTTCGCTGATCGGTTTCCTTGCCTAAGACTCGGCGTTTTTATGGAAATATAATGACATTTTGCGGTCTTAATGGAAGTATAATGGCACTTTGTAGTTTGAGGCAAGAGGCTGTCCCTTCGTTTGAAGCTACTCTCTAAACTTTGGGCCTAGACTGTTTCCCTCAGCTTGGAGGAACTCTTTCGACTCTGAGCCTAGTAAACTGCATTCACACTCCCACATATGTGTCATTTTCACTTAACCCAGAATCCAATATGCAGCAAATGACACTGGAGCTGTCAGTTGCAATAATAAACGTCGGAACCAGGTGGGATTTTTCTCCTGGACTTTGCGTCAACTTTCATAAGCAGCACATAATAAATGTTGAGTGAAGATTAATATGAAATCTATCAGGAGGTGCGTGACCCATCAGTTGTCAGATTTATTGTGGGGACTCCTCGTGAAGAATGACTTAGATTGAGGAGCCTCGTACATGAGGGTCAGATTTTCAGAAAATGCACAATCTACAATTCTACACATCTTCCACATTGTGCTAAATTAGAGTGAAAAATGATAAATACTAAGTATATCCGAGTGTATTCTGTATTGCATTCATTCAATAAATCAGTCTGGTTATGTTAAACTGTATTTTGAACCTGATTTTCGTCTTAAATGTGGGTTATTTGAGAGGATTGGTGAAGGCC
This sequence comes from Sthenelais limicola, assembly GCA_942159475.1. Taxonomy (NCBI): domain Eukaryota; kingdom Metazoa; phylum Annelida; class Polychaeta; order Phyllodocida; family Sigalionidae; genus Sthenelais; species Sthenelais limicola. The sequence goes on from OW804099.1 coordinate 39,129,626, forward strand.
AATTGTACATTTTCTGGAGACTTGACCCACGAGAAGTCGGGGAATTGGATTGGATTGGAATGTACTTTATTTGCCAAGTTTTACAGGTAAAGAGGATGACAAATGGGTCGACCAGCTTCTGGATAAGATCCAGCTCTTCTAGCCATTACCTTAAAAGGATAGTTTGCTAGGTTATAAGAGGAGCTAACAACATGTAGTATATGATATAATATAAAGAATAAAAGTAAAACACAAAGTATAAGACGAAGCTCAAAAAACATAATAAACCTGCTCCTTTAGATATAAAGTCCCCCTCAATAAACCCTCTTTTTTTTTAAATACGAACTTGCAGCGATATCAGTGGAAAATCAATGGTTATAGATTGTGGGTTGTTCCATTTTTATTTCATATCCACCTTAAACCTAATTCCCTTCTAACATAATAGACACCTGGAGTTTGTAATGCTTTTCCATACCCCCACCACACACACACTCACCCCTGACTAAAATCTATTCAAAGCAATAAATATCATATGGACCAACTAACATGACTGAAAGAAAGAGAAATCTGCTTGGTTCCATGTCCTGAACACGTCATGGCACCGATATGGCCCGACAACCTTAGTTGGGTGGGTGGGGTTTGGTTGGTGGGTTTGGGCATTATTAGAAACATTACTCTCTACTTTTATCATTATTTTTTATGACCTGTGGAGCCATTCGGTGGTGGCGCTATAGGATTCCATGGAAACAATTTACCCCAGCACAGGCGTGTTGGTGGCGTGTGTTGGGGAATAATGGTAGAAGGGTGAAGTCTCCAGAAAATGTACAATTCACCTTCACCAATCCTCTCAAATAACCCCAAATTTCAGACTAAATTAAAGTTCAAAATACAGTTCAACCTAACCAAACAGATTGCTAGAATCAATGCAATGCCGAATATACTCGAATTTACCTTGTATTGACCAAATTGCAGCCTAATTTAGCAGAATTTACTAAATGTATACAGCTGCCAATTGTACATTTTGTGAAAATCTGAGCCTATAATTTATAGAAGCACTGGGACTGGTGTAGCCTATAAACATGCAACCTCCACACAGTGATTAATCACCCAACACATGTCACAGTTACTACCACCCACTCTCTCACTAACCCACCCCATCTGTCTCTTCTCTGTCTCTGTCCTTCTCTCATCACCCCATCTCTCTCGCCCTCTCCCCACTCTCTCCCCTCTCTATCCATCTCTCCTTGCTCCCTATAGCCATAGCCCAGCTGGTTTTTTTATGAGGATGTGAACTGATTAACAGGGACTAATGGCATGCCTTCTTCCACACCTCGACATCAGAGAGAAATCCCCGCACTATAATTACTCTTCCATAAACTATACTCTCTCCCACCTCTCTTTCACTCTCGCCTTGATCCCTACCAAAGAGAAAGAGTAGGGATCAAGGCGCTCTCTCGCTCTCCCTCGCTAACTAACCCCAGCTCATCACCCCCTGTCTCTATTTGCCTGTACCCCCCCCCCCCCCACTCACTCACACTAACACACACTCTCTCTCTCTCTCTCTCTCTCTCTCTCTCTCTCTCTCTCAGGTAGACAAGTGATATATTTGACTTTTATCCATAACACATTAACTTTTAAAGATTTGACCAAATTCAAATTTAATGAATTCACTAATGTGCTTTATTTTATTTTATTTTTGTCTGTTAAAGGCCGAACATTTGTTAAGTAGAGGGTCCTGTCGGAAGAACTAACTGTCCCCGACAGACACATGAGACCCATTCTCCATGTAGACCATATGTATTAAAAAAAAGAAAAATAAAGTTTCAATATAAATATACACATTCAATCAGTCTATAGTTCCCACGTCGCTCTCTCAGTCTCTCTCCTAAACTGGGACATGATTTCTCAGAAATTCTGACCCAGTTTGAACCTTCTATTCAAGGTTCAACTGGTGTAAGTTGATCCCTACCCATCAATCATTATGATGTGGCCTCCTCCCTCCCTCCCTCCCTCCCTCCCCAAGCTGGGTATTTTGAGAGTGGATCTGATAACGGTGCTAAGTACCGTACTCCCCATCTGTACATCTGGCACGTTCCGTGAACTCTGAATCGATAGCGATCCTCATGATTGTACCAGCCAATACAGATGGAATTTAGACTGTAATGAGTATCACTGTAGAATTAGTCAGTCCCTGTTTCGAACAATATTGAAGATTCCATTTTGTATCTTGCATTTTATACTTTATATGATATTATATACTTCATGTAGTCAGCTTCTCTAATAGCTCCTAGGTTAGATATTAGAAAATAACCCTAAAATTTATTCTGGGATAGTAATGTGAAATCAAAAATTTTTTTTTTTCGATAGCAACTAGTCAGGAACCCGCTGGAAGACTTGGAACTCACGCTTCAGATACAGGTCTCCTTTTTGTACACCTTTTTCGTATAAATAAAAAATGCTTTGAATTGAATTGGATTGAATTGAATTGAATTGAATTGAATGGCAATCTATTCTCTCTTATGGAAATGGTTAGAAGAGCTGGGTTTTATCTATAGTAGGAGCGTATTGTCATCCTATTTGTCATCCTCATATATGTACACTTTGGCACATAAAGCATTTTTCAATTCAATTCAAGTCGATAAGTGTTCCAGCTTGTTGTCATATCTGTAGTAGAGGGTTGGAGAGAAGGGATTCTGGCACATATTGCGCACATTGGGTATATAAGGGTGAGATTGCTAGAAAATGTACAATTCGCCTTCACCAATCCTCTCAAATAACCCAAATCTAAGACAGAAATGAAGTTGAAAATACAGTTTAACATAACCAAACAGATTGTCTGAATCAAGGCAATATCAAATATACTCAGATATACCGATTATTGACCATGCATTTTTTAGTCTAATTTAGCAGAATTTACTAGTTGTGTAGAGTTGCCAATTGTACAAGATCTGACCTATATTGCCATGGAATTGTATGAATTTGAAATTGGCAGATACAATGTTAAAGAAACAGAAATTATAAATAAACAAAAAATGTAAAATGCATATATGTATGTTTATAACCTGCATCGGTCTTAGAGCAGAGAGTGGATCTAAATTGACAGTCTAGGCTCAAAGTTGAGAGAGTCCCTTCAAACAGAGGGAAAGCCTCTCGTCTCAAACCGCAAAGTGTCATTATTATTACATGACATTAAGACCGTAAAATGTCATTATATTCCCATTAGAACGCCTAGTTCTAGGCCAGGAAACTGATTAGCGAAGTAGGCGTCCAATCACTGACATACGATTCTTATCCGATCTGAGGGTCTGGACCTAACGTGGGCGAGGTTCTTAGACCTAATCTTGTCCTAGTGAGAAACACGAAACAGTCTAGGCTCAGAGCTGAGAAAGTCCCTCAAAACTGAGGGAAAGTCTCTGGCTGCACACCGCAAAAAGACGCCTACTCCAGGACCGGGAAAGCCATTCGCGCAGTCAGCGTCCAATCACTGACATACCATTCTTATCTGACCGAGACCTGAAAGGGGAGATAACCTGGGAACTTTCGCCACATCATTGTCTATTTGATCTAGAAAGTAAATGTGTCCTGTTTGTTTATTACAAATAAAATAGCATTTATATGATTTATGCTTCCATTTATACGCGTTGCTCTTTTTGAGTAGGATCCAAACGTCCCTCAAATACCGGTACTGTGAATGATATAATTTATATCGGTAACTTCAGTTGTGGTCTACGACGGAGTAACATATGGATAGGTCAGGTCGTCCGAAAATGGACAATTGGCAACTTTCTACACATTTAGTAAATTCTGCTAAATTATCCGGAAACATGTTGAATACTCATTGGTGCATGTATATCGGAGTATATTTGGTACTGTGTTGGTTAAAAACAACTGTTGGGTTATGTTGAACTGTATTTTGTACCTCATTTATGTCTTAAATTTGAGTTATGTGAGAGGATTGGTGAAGGTGAATTGTACATCTTCTGACGACTTTACCCATATCGTACCATAATATCGTGCAATCCCGATCTTCGTTCATGTTGTACAGAAAATGTATAATTCGCCTTCACCAATCCTCTCAAATAACCCAAATTTAAGACAGAAATCAGTTTCAAAATACAGTTCAACATAACCAAACGGATTGCTAGAATCAAGGCAATACTAAATATACTCAGATATATCTAGTATTGACGATTTTTCAGTCTAATTAAGCAGAGTTTACTAAATGTGTTGATCTGCCAATTGTACATTTTCTGAAAATCTGACCCATGTGGTACAGTTCCTGTTCATTCTGACCCTGTTCTGGTGAAATGTTTGTCAGTCCAGGATGTATGTGGTCTAGTGGTTGGAATTGTTCTGTCTTTTGTTTTTGTCTGCTGGCCTCATCTCTCTCATACCGGGGGTCAAAACAACACAGCTTGTTGTTCCCTTGACTGAAGTATGTGTACATGTTTTACCACCGAGAATAAAAATCCATTTTATTCTCGTTTGGTTTTACGGAAGTAGCCTTTTAAAAAGGTGTGTTCTAATACCCAGCTTTTTTTGTGTTTGTGTGATGATGTAAGGTATAAATGTATATAGCAGAGTTTGATACTGGTATAGCTGTTTGATTGGAGTGACATGAATTTCTTTTCACTATTTTGGACAGATTCATATGTACTCTTGGTAGGCAGTTCCATCATTGGGTAATACTATTTTGTTGTTTTTTTGTTTACCCCCTGGCAGAATGTTATGGGTGTGGTCCATGAATTTATATTTTAGAACACATCCCGGTCATTCACATCTTATAATGATTCAATTCTATGTGCAAGACTTCGTCTCTAGTTTGGAGTTTTTGATAACAAGTCTTCAGAATCATTCAATATTGCCCAGTCATTTAGTTTACATACATATATATAGAAGTTCCAATATCAACTCTTAGGATCATTTTAACCATCTTTCAGTTATGCTTTTCTCCTTCTTTGGTTCCCGCCCACATGAATCATTCTGAGAAAATTATTCATTGAACTTAGACCATACGAAAAATACAAAATTGCCATGTCATTCAAATTGCCATGTCATTCCATATGTAAATGTAAAAAACATGAGTAAACATCACGCCATGTACCGGATATTGCTTTCTTCTGTCCCTCTGTGAGCCCGATCGTGGGCCATCTACTCTAAATGGGAAAGTGTGAGATGGAAGAAAGAAAAATAAAGACTTGTGTGGATACATGGCTTTATATCTGATACCTTCAACTGTTTCAATGGAAGTGTTTACTTGTCACTAGGTGTAAGTTGTGTAAGTTGAATGAGTGGAATAAGGTTCCCAGGCCCCCTTTGCCAGTCCTCAGGACCTGGAAATGTTTGTTTGTCTTGTGTTATTCTTGTATCTTTCTTACATGTACCGGTATATTCCTTATTGAGATTAATGTCTCCTCAATTTTCTCACCATTTCAGTCTCTCTCTTTCATGCTTTCTCTCCCTGCTCCCTCTGAGACTCTCTCTCTCTCCCTCTCTCTCTCTCTCTCTCTCTCTCTCTCCCTCTCTCTCCCTCTCTCTGAGACTCTCTCTCTCCCCTCTCTCTCCCTCCCTCTCTCTCTCTCTCTGAGACTCTCTCTCTCTCTCTCTCAGACTCTCTCTCTCAGACTCTTTCTCTCTCTCCCTCTCTCTCCCTCTCTCTCTCTCTGAGACTCTCTCTCTCCCTCTCTCTCTCTCAGACCCTATCTCTTTCCCCTCTCTCTGTCCCTCTTTCCCCCTCCCTCCCCCTTCCTCTCTGTCTCTCTCCCCTTCCTTCCTCTCTCTGTCACCCCCTTCCTTCCTCTCTCTGTCACCCCCTACCTTCCCCTCTCTGTCTCTCTCCCCCTTCCTCTCTGTCTCTCTCCCCCTCCTTCCTCTCTCTCACAGCCCCCCCTCCCCAGCTCACCTCCTCTCTGTCTGTCTGTCTGTCTCTCCAGGTTCGTCCTTTCGAAGACACTAGATCCCCTTTCTCGCGTTGTTTGGCCTAAATAACTTCAATTAATAAGGACAGAAAGCTGTAGATTAAGGTCTCAAGTGATTATAACTGATGTTCCTTGGAAATGCATCTGGGACAATATTCAAATACAACGTCCTCCCACCCCCACCCCCGTCCCGCCCCCACCCCCTCTCTGCTGTTGTAGGGCATGATCACAGATTCCCGCACACAAGAAATGTGTCTTGTCCCTGTTGACGGATGAGGTGCCGGATTGTGCTGTATGGAATTCCCCAACGCTAAAATACAAAATAGGGCATGCGTGACAGATGTGGGCCAGTGGAAGCAATGTGGAGAATAAAACATAGAATGCTGCTGCAGTGTGCTCCAACTCTAGCTGTTCCCAAACGAGACCTCAAGAGCAGAGCAATCATTCCCTCTTCTCGGAGGACATGGATGTTTGTTTTTACTCATTTTAGGACATGAATAGTGTTTCCTTCAAGCTTTTATTTCCTAATTAAATATGTAATACTAGAAAAGCTTGTATTTAAGGAACATTCCTTTCCTACTATAGACTAGTTCATAGTTACATTAGATACATTCGCATTTTACGGGAACATTTGTCTATTAATTCAATTCCATTAATTGCCAAGTCTGTAGAATTCGCCTGAATGTGTAAAATTCGCCTTCACCAATCCTTTCAAATAACATAGATTTAAGACGATGTAACAGGGTCCTGCCCTTTCTTATTTATAACCGGGACAGAAGATGTGCCCTCGTCACTGATTTATGTGCCCTCGTCACTGATTTATGTCCTCTCGTCATCATGGTGTGTGAAGGAAAAGAGGACACACCGTGACTTCATGCACTGATTATAGAGCATGCCTTTACAAATAGAACCATACAACTGTTGGGTGTATTAGAAAAGGTATTTTAGGCTTCGTCCTGAGCCTTGAAATCATTGAAGGTCCTTGAATGTTCAGGACAGATGTACAACCCTGTATTTGGTTATACCTCAGAGAAAAAGAGAGTTCACTCTGAGAATATGGGTCACATCTTCAGAAAATGGACAATCAGCAAATCTATACATTAAGTAAATTCTGCAAAATTCCACTGAAAAATGGCCAATACTAGGTATATCTGAACATAGTTGGTATTGACTTGATTCCAACAATCTGTTTGGTTGTGTTGAACTGAGATTTGAACCTGATTTTTGTTTTGGTTTTTTTTGAGAGGATTGGTGAAGGTGAATTGTACATTTTTGGCGATATCACCCATATACAACTGTTGGGTATATTAGAAAAGGTATTTTAGGCTTCGTCCTGAGCCTTGAGATCATTGAAGGTCCTTGAATGTTCAGGACAGATGTACATGTACAACCCTTACCCTGTATTTGGTTATACCTCAGAGAAAAAGAGAGTATACAAGCATAATCCATGAAACATTATTTCCGACCTACATACATAGGAATATTGCAGTTATTGATATTGTATTAATCATACGCTTATTAATTTTAAGGGGGGGGGGGGGGGTATCAGTGTTCCAGCAATGGAACCCGAATGTTTAGCTCAAATAGGGTTATGTATGGATGAAACATCCAATAGATTTTTTTTTTAATGTTAAATGCATGCCCCATGCAGACATTCACCTAAAAGGTCTCACGAGGTTGGACCTTTACCTAGGCTACCGGTATGTTACTCTAGGTTCATCCTCTATAAAGCTGAGGTCCTTTTTATATCAACCTTACTAGAGTAAAAGTCTCCTGGCCCCAGGCTGTATTGCAAATGACCCAGTTGGTGCATATTGTGACCCACATAGAGTAAATTATTTAGACCAAGAGTAGGAGAGAGACAGAGACTGACAGCTGCGAATACGGACACCCCTGATGGATGTTCCTGTCACAGTTCACTAATATACGACCCCCACCCCCCACCCCGACACACACACACACACCTACACACCCATGGGTCAAATCCACAGAAAGTGTACAATTCACCTTCACCAATCCTCATAAATAACCCGAATTTAAGACAGATGTATGGTTCAAAATACAGTTCAACCTTAGTAGTAAAAATTGTATTTTACTACTAAGGTTCAACCAACTTCCCCTAGTCTCGTTGGTTCAACCTAACCTTAGAGTAACATCACATGTGATGTTACTCTAAGACCTAACCAAACAGATTGCTAGAATCAATGCAATACCCAATATACTCGAGATTTACCTAGTATTGACCAAATTGCAGCTTAATTTAGCAGAATTTACTAAATGTGTAGAGCTGTCAATTGCACATTTTCTGAAAATCTGACCCCCGATACTCATGCTATTCTCCTCTCATTTTCTTTCTCTGTTTTAACACAGAATTTGATTTCCACTGTATATGAATTTTCCTTAGGAATTTGGGTTGTTTTTTTTCAGCCATTTTAGAAACCAATTTACAAACATAATGAATGTTCTCATTATAAACAGGCTACGTAAATAATGTACAGCGTTGTTGGCATGTTAAGTTCATCTAATGTAACAATAGTCTGAACAATTGGAAGGACCAGTCTCGTTGGTCTGAATAAATAATAAACATACTCAATCCCCGAGTATGCAGGTCATGTCTACATGTACAATATGTCATTTTGGACAAATGGACATATGTAAATTTTGGACGTATGTAAATTGTGGACTTTAGCCTATTTCCTGCTGTAACGATAATATATGGGTCAGACTTTCAGAAAATGTATAATTCATTTTCGCCAATCTTCTCAAATAACCAACATTTCAGACGAAAATAAAGTTCAAAATACAGCTCAACCTAGCCAAACCGATTTCTAGAATCAATGCAATGCCGAATATACTCGAATTTACCTAGTATTGACCAAATTGCAGCCTATTTTAGCAGGAATTACTAAATGTGTACAGCTGCCAATTGTGCATTTTCTCAAAATCTGACCAATATACTAATTTTACTGCACTCCTCCCTTTAGATGACCCTTCCCGTCAGTTTTCTGTAACCAGGTATTCCTCAGGATGCTTTCCTTTTGTAGTTTTCATAGCTTAGCGTCCCATGCCATTTTATGAAACCAATGTCGCCCTATTATACTACTATATATATATAATTTAGGATCATTTCTTCTTCTATGAATAAGAGTTGATTGCGAATAGATTACTGACATTATTTCTATATGTTTAGATAATTGCATGGTATGTGGCAGTATGGTTCTTTATATGTGTCACAACATTTTCATATATTATATAATGCGATTCGTATAATTGGTTCTGATTACTGTTTATCTATTCAAGGACAACAGAAGAATGAATAAATTAAGTATGTCATAGATAACTACCTGATAAATGTGTAATTGTTCCAAGTATAGTGTCGGTGTAACCTTTGATAAGGATCTATCGCCGGATATGACCTAGACTAGCTCTTGTCCCTCAGAGTCAGACTGTCATAATATTTGGAGCTGGCCGAATGTTTTCGCTCTAGGTCCAAATCCTCAGATCAGATAAGAACTGTATGTCAGTGATTGGACGCCTACTTCGCTAATCGGTCTTCTTGCCTAGGACTCGGCGTTCTAATGGATATAATGACATTTTGCGGTCTTAATGGAATTATAAGGGTACTTTGCGGTTTGGGGCGAGAGGCCTTCCCTTCGTTTGAAGGGACTCTCTCATCTTTGGGCCTAGACTGTTTTGTCTAATTTGTAGGGTGCTATGACAGTCCACTGCTCCCTATGAAGATTTTGTTATAAATTTTCTAAACAAAATAAATCAAAGAGATTTGATTTCTCAGTCAAGGCAGTATGATAATATTATTTTAAAAACCAAAGACCCTCACTGTATGAGACATTTGTGCCATTCCACATCCAATATAGCATTTTTAATAGCAGATCAACAATGCGCGTACGTCAATGAATCGGTTGTGTTTGAACGTTTCGCGATTTGAAGAACGTGTCGTAATATGTGCAGCCTGATTAGCGCTCAGTACTCCCTTCTAAATGTATACTTAGTAATACAGTCAGGCAATATCTTGTCTACACAATGTTGATATTTATATGACAGAGACTATTATTACTCAGGGAATCCAGGAATTCATCAACCAATCTTCCTTCGGTGATAATTGCGCTTTGACGTAATTGAGTGACTATAGAAACGAACATGAGTTTCTTACATGCTGGAACAATAAACCAAAGTAGCTCAAAGATTAGAGTCAATATTACTCTAAGCTCAAAGGGAATTCAGATCTAGGGCCCGAACGAGGTTTTAACACTTTGCTGAGAGTAGCATGCTGTTCAGCACAGTTTACAGGAGGTATCAAGGTATTAGAATAATATGGAATATTACCAATAGCTGATAGGCTCCAAAAAACGAAAAGAATTCGATGTACATGCGTCTCGTTGGAAGACCTGAATTATTCAAAATACGAACTGCCAATTTCCATTCTGTAAAATAAAGGACACAATTGATCAACCAATCATTCCAGCCAATTAGATTGCCCTAGATAGCCGAGTTGGTTGAGTCTAGCTAGGGATAGTTAGGTCAGATTTTCAGAAAATACACAGATTCTACAGTTCTAAACATCTATCAAATTCTGCTAAATTTACAATGAAAAATGATAAATATTAGGTATATCTGAGTATATTCTGTATTGTATTCATACAATAAGTCTCTCTGGTTATGTTGAACTGCATTTTGAACTATATTTTAGTCTGAAATTTGGGTTATTTGAGAAGATTGGCGAAGTTAAATTGTACATTTTCTGAAAATTTGACCCAGTCAGTCATGACTGGAATAATGATAAGAACTCAACAATGGAGTCCAATATCCAGGTACTAGACCCCCTAGCTTGTTTTCACAAGATACCAGGAAGGGCCTGCCAGCCACTTGAGCTGGCACTAAGCAGGAGCGAGTGACTCACAACTGCTCAGTGCTAGATTATTGGGTCATGCCTTTCTGTGTCACTCCCTGCTCCTCCTACATCCTCTCCATTTCCCCCCTGTTCTCCAGGGGTTCAGTTTCCATGGGAACCCTTCGTCATCCACTTACATGGACCTGAGAGTAATAGAAATTACCCTGAGTGCATGTATGGATCTATAAACAAGACTATTATTCTGGTAAGAGGGGGAAGATTTGGTGTCGGGGGTGTGAAATAATCACTTTGTCTACTTAGCTGGCCTCGGTTCTCGGCACAGCCTCAGATCAGATAAGAATGGTATGATTAGACGCCTACTTCGCTATTCGGTTTCTGGCCTACGACTTGGCGTTTTGATGGGAATATAATGACATTTTGCGGTCTTAATGGAATGTATAGATATACAATTTAACTTCGCCAATCTTCTCTACAGTTCAACCTATAATATAACCAAACAGATTGCTAGAATCAATGCAATGCCGAATATACTCGAATTTACCTAGTATTGACCACATTGCAGCCTAATTCAGCAGAATTGATTAAATGTGTACAGCTGCTAAATTCACATTTTCTGAAAATCTGACCCTAGAATAGAAATCCTCCTTATTATATATGTTCCTCGGTCAGGCAGGCTTGCACCTCCCTGCCTCGAATCGCCCCTTGGCAGAATCAGTGTTGTGTCTACTTTAATAAAGGGGCAACAACATAACAAGGGGAATAATAACTAATAATGGGAGTCAAGGCAGGTCAGGTATACATTTAGACACAACTCTCCATCCCCACCCCCCACCCCCTCCCTTCACACACCCTCCTCCTCTCTTCACCCAGCCCCCTCCCCCACCACCATCACCCCCATGACCCTGACCCTGTCTGGCCCCTTGCCCTTGCTTACTATATTATTCAGGCATTGCATCCCTCTGGGTCCCACCTCTGGGCTTCCAGCTCCTGGGAGGGTGATGCGCGCTGTGTACCACACTTTCTGGGATGAGATTTGCTCCTGTTCAATAATATAATGGAAGGAAGGCGTATTACAGGTCGTTACCCCTTTGTTGGGGCTTAATGGGTTAGATTTTCAGAAAATGTACAATCCATCTTCACCAATCCTCTCAAATAACCCAAATTTAAGACGAAAATCAGGTTCAAAATTCAGTTCAACATAGCCAGACAGATTTATTGAATGAAAACAATACAGAATACACTCAGATATACCTAGTATTTATCATTTTTCACTCTAATTTAACACAATCTGATAGATATGTAGAACTGTAGATTGTAGATTTTCTGAAAATCTTACCCTAATGGCAGTAGTAATGCTATTAGCACAAGAGAGAGATACCATCTCAGAGACACGACCGTGGAATGAAGGTCAGACTCCTCTTGATCCGCATTACTACAGTGATTAATGGCTGAGGCTTTGAATACGCTACTAATAAAAGGGGTTTCCCCCCAAACCGGGTGTTTATTCAATAATTAACGACAGCATTTCCTCGCTCTGTCTCTGTTTACCCTGGTTTTCTTATTTCTCTAGACCTATAATACATATTTCTTTATCTCTGTAGAAGAAAACACAAGGCCTGGACCTTTGATTGCATTCAATTTCTAGTTATAAAGTTTTAAATCATAAGTTGTATAGGCCTAGACTGAAGAATATTTTCTTTCTACGGCGAAAATATGAAGTGTTATGACTGATATATGCACATTCCAGCTAAGCTCTTTCTACTCCAAGTGTTTTACTCTGAGCTCTCGCTAAGCTATGGTTTTGAAAAATAGTTGGGATGGGGAGGAGAGGACTGACACAAGAGAGATATCACCGGCCTTGGTCAAGGCTCCAAGGACGATTTGTCATATCTCAAGATAGCCTGCTGCCCTCGCCTCGCTTTGTCATATCTCAAGAGATTCCTGTACTCTGAGGTCATATATATTTGCGGTCCTGAAGCTACAGGTAGTATATAGTGAGGGAAGGGACAAGTACCCCTCCCTCCCTCCCTCCCTCCCTCCCTTCCTCCCTCCCTCCCTCCCTCCCTCCCTCACTCACTCACTCACTCCCACAAATCGGCTGGATCATTCAATCAACGATATTAAAGGTCACAGCCGTCCGTCTTATTGTCCCATTTTTTCCCTAGCGCCAGTCTTGGGGAATCAGAGTTAGATTCTCGTTTTTTCATTCCTCAGAGCTTGGAGTAATTATTACTTCTAAGCTCAGAGTTGGTTGTAGTTCGACATTGATTTGATTTGATTTGAAAATATTTTATTCAGGACATAGACATTTCCATACAGTTAAATATAATCTCGTTGGTCAAACTGATAACAAAATAAGTGTATTTCCGATTTAACCCCCACCCCTACCTAGACCTAAACAGCTACTTTTCAGTTCCTGGGAGGTGGTTTTCTATTAAAAGGAGCCTTCATACCTCATCTCATCTCATTAATACGTAACACATCAGATATTCATCCAAACCTCACCAAAAAAATATCATCATAATCTTTTTTACGAGTAAAAGAATTAATTTGAAATATTATCAATGTAACGACCAACAATACTTCCCTGCTATGTAATGTATAATAGTATTAATTTTCAGGACACAACGAAAACCACAATGGATTTGTGAGCGTGCAATATCTGTTTATTCACCGGAATAAAAACGTTGAAAAAAGAATATGACCATCCGTCCATATCTAGTTTTCAGCTATATTAATCAGAAACACACTAAAAACGCCTATTTCTTTTGGCCTTAGGTGGTTGTCACCTTTCCCCGTTTGTAACTGGGGCCATTAAGGCCAAGGGCTAATCACTCATCACTTGTCACCGAGTTCCCGCCACTCCACCCGAACCCTAAATAAAGGCAGGGTTCTCCCGTGACCCCTGTTTTCTTTCCTACTACTACTTCCCCGGTCGGCTCGACTTACATTACAGCTTCTGTTTTGACTCCTTGCCAAGTCTGACTTGCAGTCTTCATACAACGAGTACGTGCTATAACTGGGAAGTTGTGGAAATAGTTGTGTGTCGGTTCTACGATGACTTGCTCACTCACTGTCAGTGTCAGATGCCGTCTCTTGTTCTCATATCTATAGCTACAATTAATATTACATGATGATATACTAATGAAGGTTGCTTGGGGTCTCATCCCTCTCTCTTCCCTCTTAGCTCCTTTTATTTGCGTGTCTAACGTAAAAGAGGTTTGAATCGTGTCTGTCTGTCCTTAGAGTAATATGGAAGGTCTCTCCCTCCCTCTGCCCCCCCCCCCCCCCCAGCACACATATTTGTATCTCTTCCTCCCCCCTCCCCTCTCTTCTTTCTCTCTAATCTCCTCTCCCTATCTCCACCTCCTCTCGCTATCTCCTCCCTCCTACCTCTCTCCCTCTTCCCCTCCTCTCTCCATCTCTTCTCCCCCTCTCTCTTCTTATCTATCCCTCTTTCTCTCCCTCTTTCACCCTCTCCCTCTCTTCTCTCCCTCTCCCCCTATCTCTCTTCTCTCCTCTCTCCCCCTCCTATTTCTCTCCCCCGCGCCCTTTCTCCCTCCCCCTCCCCTATATCTCATCTTGGAGTGTCCTATTACTCCCATGATCTCATTCACTTTCTGTTCACATTCCCCACCACCAATATTCACTCACTCACTCACTCACTCACTCACTCACTCACTCACTCACTGTGAGGTGAGTCATTGTATAACAGACAAGACACCATGCTCCTCAGTATGCCACTCACATTCACACTCAACTATTTTATGTAACCTCTTAAAAATTGGCAAGAAATGATGCAGCCATGCCTGGGTTAGGGGCGGCCTGGCCCATCCTCCTCCTCCGTCTCTCCTGGGTCAGATTTTCAGAAACTGCACAATCTACAGTTGTACACATCTATCAAATTGTGCTAAATTAGAGTGAAAAATGATAAATATTGGGTATATCTGAGTATATTCTGTATTGTAATTATTCAATAAATCCGTCTGGTTACGTTGAACTGTATTTTGAACCTGATTGTCGTCTTAAATGTGGGTTATTTGAGAGGATTGGTGAAGGACAATTGTACATTTTCTGGCGATTTCACCCATCTACTCATGACTATCAGTGGAGGAAACCTGGCCGCCTCACTGTCAGTGGGGAGCTCTGGGTGCAGCATTAGCATAAGCTCTGAATGGAACACCTGTCACTGTTGACCCCTAAACCACTGTCTGCAAACCGGGACTAACTTAGATTAGATTATTCCACTCATTTGCAGAGACTACCCCCACCCCACCTCCACCGAAATATGTAGGTCAGACAGTTGTGGAATTAATGTGATTAGGCCTCCACTGGGGAATCACGTGTAAATCGTCTACTCCTAGGATCCCTATCTATCTCTCTGCATATATTTACATTTCACTCCATCTACTATTGATTTCTGCACGATTTCTGAACTAGTCTAAGTTTTAAACTCACAACATGTACAGTCTATGTATAGGCCCCTCAGGTCAAATAAGAATAGTATGTCAGTGATTGGATGCCTACTGCGCAAATGGACTGGCTTTCCTGGCCCTGGAGTAGGCGTCCCAAATGAGACTCCACACCCCTCGTGGTGTCCTCGATTAAATTAAAACTAAACTTCACCTCCCCTACGGTACGTCTCGTTTAATTTAAAAATTTGCGGTTTTGAGTGAATTAATATACCGGTATATGATATAATGGTACGTCCATTTGTGCCAACAGTTTGATGATGTGATCCCTAGAACCAGAGCTTATATCGGTTAGAACTCCAATACTTGGTATATCTTCCTGTCGCCATGGCTATAATTGTGTACAGTAATAATATAGCCGCCTCGCCTACTCGACTTTCTTTTTTTATTTATTTCCCGATTCACCAGAAATAGATAGGTGATCACATCGCTAATGTAAAGCGTGTTTCATCTGTGCCTGCTAGGCCATATCGATTCTTTATTTTCGTAGAAATTAGACAATGACAATAATTATACATTCAAGTGTTAATATGTAGCGATGGTTGTGTTGACAGCTAGATACATAGATAGATAGATAGAGCAATCTTTTATTCATCTGTGTGTTACAGGCTGTTACAGGCTGTTGATGAACAGGTCAAGATAATGGTAAATTATGTGAATCTAATTAGGAAATATGTGTTACAAAAGGGGGAGAAAGCAGCTTACACTCTCGTCATGTTATTGCTCACAGAAGATGGCTTTGTCCCTTGCTGATTCATTTTTGGACACTCTTACTATTTATGGGTCAAATTTTCAAAACATGTACAATTGGCAGCTGTTCATATTCAATAAATTCTGCTAGGTTAGGCTGCAATTTAGTCAATACAAGGTAAATTTGAGTATATTTGGCATGCATTGATTCTAGCAATCTGTTTGGTTAGATTGAACTGAGTTCTGAACCATATTTCTGTCTTAAATTCGGGTTATGTGAGAGGATTGGTGAAGGTGAATTGTACATTTTCTGGGAATTAGACCCATTTATATTAAGTCATCGTTTTTGTATGAAATGGGACGGACAGTCAAATTTATACCTTAGATGAGTGCCCCTCCCTCGGGGAATCCTCAATGGTCTAAAGGAAAGGCATGGAGGTGAACAGGCCTGGTTACATCATCATTCCTTAAAATACTTCAGCTATTTCCTTGGGCACGACAGGCAGTCACCTTTCTCCCTCAGGCTAGCTCAGGCTGAACAAGGGTGGAGTCGTCAGATAATGTACACAGTCTAGGTCCAAAGATGGGAGAGTCCCTTCAAACGAAGGGAAAGCCTCTCGCCTCAAACCGCAAAGTGCCATTATAATTCCATTAAGACCGCAAAATGTCATTAAAACGACGAGTTGTAGGCGAGGAGACCGATTAGCGAAGCAGGCTGGTATACCATTCTTATCGGATCTGAGGGTTTGGACCTAGAGTGTACACTCAAATAACCCAGATTCAAAATATAGTTCAACATATTATAAACCGAACATATATTTTAATTCAAGACGATAACAAATATACCCATATATAACCTAGTAATTAATCCGCCTAATCTAGTCTAAATGTGTACAAAATATGCCGATTGTACATTTCCTGACGACCTAAACCCATTATACATAAGAACAGAAAGATCAGGAAATAAAACATTGCCAAAGTTGTATTTTCGGATAATGGATTTTAGACGGCTGGTGCCTGGATTCCTACTAATATTAGTACCTCGTTATGCAACCCTCCATTAAACCTCTGAGATTACACCAAGCCCATACTGATCTTCTGGGTCAGATCTTCAGAAAATGCACAATCTAGAAAAGTTCTACACATCTATCAAATTCGGCTAAATTAGAGTGAAAAAGGATAAATACTAGGTATATCTGAGTATATTCTGTATTGTATTCCTTCTATAAATCTGTCTGGTTATGTTGAACTGTATTTGGAGCCTATTTTTCCTCTTAAATTTGGGTTATTTGAGAGGATTGGGGAAGATGAATTGTACATTTTCTGAAAATCTGATCGGCTTCCACATGTGTGGGCGTGGTGAGGCAGAGAGTGTTATTACTTCACGACAGGCTTGCTGCATGGGAGCCCACTCACCTGTGCACAACAACATACCACATTATTAAAGTGTCTTTATCCCCTTATTAGTCTTTTTAAATATTAATAATACCTGTATTTTTTTCCCCGTAGTAGGCATTTATTACTCCATAAACATGTTTACATTATTTGTTATATGACACCGCAGAAATTTCTCATAGAAAGAGATACCTGCACTCAGTGAGAAAGAATCTTAGTATAATACATGTATTAATGTGTGGGCTGTCATTAAACTATATGTAGGTTCTATAACTTATTATTTCTTTGGGGATGTTGAAATATGACACTTTTTCATTTTTAAATATGCTATAAACCAATTAAATTTCAATTGAGTTTAGATGAAACTAACATATTACTGATAGCTGGGTTTCTCCTGTATCTAAAAACTAGTTCATCTCTAAATTGTCTATGGTATGAGTTTTGCAGGTTGTTGTATGTTTTTTTTAACGATTTCAGTGATTTTGGTGGAGGTTGCAATGTAGACCGTTACAAATGAAATAAGTTCCAATTTCTGGCAATTTTATATTCATTACATTAGGTTCAACATTTGCCTTCAATTTGTAGTCTTTTTTATGTTTCTTTTTCGTCTGAGCCTTGATCTGTTCTATAGGATAAATCACCATTTTTTCATCTGCAGTATGTATATACGTATATATGTATGTATGTGTGTTTTCTATAAAAGCTCTACCAGCGTGATGACATATAAATGCATACATATGATATACATATAATTTAATTTACATATGCATGTATATAATAAATTACAATATATACATCTCATATACATATATCACCTGGTTATTTTATATCCATGTCAATCCCACATTTTATTTAACTTCATTCATCGGTCAGTAAGTATTAAGGTTGACAGTGTGAAGGTTTTGCTCATTAGCAGTGTATATTTATACCACACTTATGGATGGGGAATGACGAGCAACCGGAAAAGAGAGATGTTGGTTATGTTGGGAATGAGTCTGATGGAAAATGAGGCGTGAGGTGACAAGAGGCTGGATTGTGAGGGAACATATGGCAGAGTGAAGGTAGAGTGGAAAACACAGGCAGGCAGGCAGGCAGAGAGATATAATGTCATTGGGAGCTTAGATTAATATAGTTCCATACAGTGTATAGGCCCACAGTTGAGGCAGTCCCTTCAAACGAAGGGAAGCCTCTCGCCTCAAACCGCAAAGTGCCATTATAATTCCATTAAGACCGCAAAATGCCATTATATTCCCTAGTCCTAGGCGAGAAGACCGATTAGCGAAGTAGGCGTCCAATCACTGACATACCGTTCTTATCTGATCTGAGGGATTGGACCTCTGGGATTACTTTAAGATGGGAGGGAAAGATTCCCCCTCATCATTTATAAAATAATTATTATTATTATACATTTTCGAAGTAGTAGGGGTACCGTATTTCCTTGAAATACCGCTGGGGTTGAGCATGATTTCCCAGTGGAAACGCATTAGGTTCTATATTTGAATTACCGCCGGGTATACATTTCTGGAGTTAATAAGCGCCGGGAGGCGGTAATTCAAGGAAATACGTAAATCTCAATGATTTGACAGCGTGGTCAATGTTTAAGGTGATTTTATTCAGTTCAATGCTGAATATGTCCTTATTATACATTGTAATTGATGGATCGGATATTACCTCTCTTTAGATATTCACATTGGTCTTTAAAAGTTAAATAGTCTCACTTGTTGATGCAGGCTGTCGCACAGCTTTTCTTTACACCTCTCCATGCAGTCTAGGCCCAAAGATGAGAGTCCCTTCAAACGAAGGGAAAGCCCCTCGCCTCAAACCGCAAAGTGCCATCATAATTCCATTAAGACCACTAAATGCCATTATATTCCCATTAATACGCCGAATTCTAGGCCATGATACCGATTAGCGAAGTAGGTGTCCAATCACTGACGTATCATTCTGATCTAATCTAGGGTTTGGGCCTAGAGTGCATGTAGCAAACCATGGGCCTCGCATAATGACACACAAATATTGTTATTCAGGCAATGTGTGTGGGGGACATAATACAATTTCATATTCATATTATCATTATTCTTTTCACCGGGTATATGAGAACCTTATTAACCTTTCTTCATAATTGTGGTAAACAACCTTCCTCCACATTGCTGGAAAAAATAATCATAAGGAGCATGCGAGGGCGCAATTTAAGATAATATATACTGCGTGACAGATTTTGAATAGGCCCGAGGAAATTAATTTGGCAGAACATAAATTCAGCATTCTTTGAAATGGAGTGAATCAAGATGGGTAGGTGGGAGGGAGGGAGGGAGGGAGGTTGGGGGAGGTGTAATCTAAAGGAGGGAGGGTGCGGTATCAGCCTAGTTTTACCTACCTCTCAACTAGTTGGCCACGTGGAAGTGCCTGCAGGTAATGTTACTATAAATAGCAATGACATCATTGCATGGCGTGAAGTAAGTGGGAGGGGCTTAGCGAGTGACTGCGCGGTCTGAACCTTTCAGTACACATCAGTCCCTCCCCCTCCCCCTGCCCCCCCCCCCCCCTCCCACCTAGCTAACCTCACCGTCACGTGCGGTCCCATGTGTAAAGATGTATGGAAGTAAACATATACATCAATAATCAGTCTATTTATGACACTGGGTTTTTTACTGGGTGCAGTATAACCCCCCCAACCCCCAACCCCCAGGCCTTAACCCGCAGGTAACAATATGTATCTCTGACTGGGCCGCCAAGCCCCTATACGGGTCAAGTCCCCAGAAAATGAACAATTCACCTTCACCAATCCTCACAAATAACCCAAATGTAAGACGAAAATTAGGTTCAACACAACCAGACAGATTTATTGAATGATTACAATACACAATACACTCAGATATACCTAGTATTTATCGATTTTCACTCTAATTTAGCAGAATTTGATAAATGTCTAGAACTATATATTGTGCATTTTCTGAAAATCTGACCCATACATACCTACATTCACCTGTACACTTTCGTCATGTATTGCAAGTGTATTTGCACGTATGCCATTGTATGATATCATCATCTATATGATATGTGCACTTTATCTCCTCCTCCTCCTGCACTTATACACCCACACACCTGCTGATACAGTATACATGATTACCTCTCACTGTGTTATATAGTATACCGGTAATTACGTATCTCACCCTGCTTATTTTGATCCATATAGTTACAATAATTATACACCTGTACACATGTCTGCCCTATTATTCGAGACCAAGCTGGGAGTCAGAATGAATCCCTCCACTCTACTCTAAGCTATTGTTAAAATAATAAATTGTAAAATAATATGGTTTCACATGAGGTGGGTCTAAAATATCTCCACTATAGCGACATGATTATAATGTTTGTATTTACCCTGAGGTAGGTGTGATAGTGAGGGTTAGTATATAACTTATTACTACCGTATCTGACTACCAGGTCGAATCTGACGACTGGAAGCAAACCTAAGTGAAATATAAACTTGTAATGTAATAACACACAGAAATGCCAGATAGATGCTTTTACGTACGATCAGACCACTCTTCTGTGAGGAACTGACTCACTCGATGCAGAAATGTTATATTTGTAAGTAGGAAAGGCTGAAGGAGATGAGAAAGCCACTGAATATTGCTGAGTATATAGATATATTCATATACATGTATTTTGTAAAATTATTTTTCTCTATGATATTTTTACCACCAAATAGAAGAAGAAAAATGTTGATTTTAGCGATTGTACAGGCTAGGTATCTGATGTTCAATCTATCTATTATATCATACATGTATAGTTGTATTTCCATTTTCATATCTGACAATACAATGGGAAATGGAAATGACGTAGGATTCTATATATTCTTATTATTTTTTGCACTCTAGGTCCAAACCCTCAGATCAGATAAGAATGGTATGTCAGCCTTCATCGCTAATCGGTTTCCTCACCTTTTAATGGCGTTTTGATGGAAATATAATGACATTTTGCGGTGATAATGGAACTATAATGGCACTTTGCGGTTTGAGGCGAGAGGCTTTCCCTTGGTTTGAAGGGACTCTCTCAACTTTGGGCCTAGACTGTTTGGTGATGTTTGATGTACGTACGTCAGCCATTGTGTCTCTGGAGCATGGATCTACTTGTGCCTATCAAATGAACCAGTTTATTATTCCCGCTGTTGTGAATCGGGTCCTAAAATATGTTTGTTCTATTATTTGACATTATGGTTGTCATTTTTTATGATTTAATTAAAGCAGGAGGTGGAGGTGATTCAAATGAATGAATGAACGTGACTCCCATGTAACCTTGTTTTGAGTCAGATTTTCAGAAAATGTACAATTAAACTTTGCCAATGTTCCGAAATAACCCAAATTTCAGACGAAAATTAAGTTCACAATCCAGTTCAACCCAACCAAACAAATTGCTAGAATCAATGCAATGCCGAATATACTCGAATTTACCTAGTACTGACCAAATTGCAGCCTAATTTAGCAGAATTGATTAAATGTGTAGAGCTGCCAATTGTACATTTTCTGAAAATCTGACCCTTTTGCCTCACCGATCCAGAAATTCCCCACACGATCGCTAGTGATAAATTCGTGTTAGATTTACTGAGACGTGTTGGGAATAATTTGTGTGAAACAGGTCATTTGGATGCGAGCCAAGTTTCCTTGGCCCAGAGGTACAGTAGTCGTCGGCGCCTGTGACTGAATAGAACTACTTTAATTGCGATTTTATAATATGATTTATTTTTACAGTCCTCATTATTAAAATATATCTTCTCATTGTGCGTCTGGTTTAGGGATATTATATAGGTTTAGCAGTTGAGGTCGTTTTAATCAAATATAGTTTCCATATGCCATGTTGGCGACCATCGAAATTCTTTAAAACTAAGATTTCATAGATCGTAGCAATATGGAATGTGATAAATACATGTATACTACAACATGGGCCGATATAATTAATACATATTGGATTAAATATCAATAACGTAATGGCTCAAAAGTTGGCGACCGCTCGGAGCTTAGTTAGGAAGTTCCCGCATGCCGCTTGTTATCGTTTTCCTTTGTAAGATTAGCCATTAGGACTGATCTGATAACATAGATTATGAATATATTTCTAGCTTATACTTGCATAAGAGTAACACACATTGGTTTATAAGTTTTGTTACTAGTTTACGTAATATGATAGGTTTCGTAATCAGTTCCGTAATTTAATACTCCCATATTTTTACGTGGGAATTAGAAATTGAAATTAGAATTATTTTGAGAAACTGAATAAACACCCGGTGTTGGAAAGAAAAACAAAACATATGGCGTTGAATCGTTTTGCACTTGTGCAATAGTTAACAATTGGTTAACAAATATTCTCGTTGCTTAGATACTCTGTGTGTAGTCATCCTAGTAGTTTTGATATTATCTTATACATTATGTCTACCAAATAGGTCCTTTATTGTAGCTAACGTATACATACACTGGAAGACCTGGGCACCTGACCAGAAGTGTAGCACTATACTTTGTACTAATTTTGTAAGGACAAATAGACAATACAATTTTTTTTTTAAACTTTTATTCAGCTTCTTGGCGTCTACAGTACTAATCATATGTGCGGGAAGTATATGAAACAAACAATATGAAGACAATCACAACTATTTGTCACTATTATATTGAAACATACATTATGAAAGCGGATCTCAGTTAATTATCAAAGCGAATCGTTTTATGATGAGAATTATCTAGAATAAAGGAGCAGCTAGTCACAGCCAAGTTACGCAAACCTTGGTGCGCAACCAGCAGAGATGCAAGCAAGGCTATGACCTTGGGCTTGCTATAGATTGACATTAGGCAAACAAATAAATAGGTGTGTTTCCCATTTATATAACTGAAAACTAGGTTGGGGGAATGGTATCTATATATCCTTTCATGTTTTTAGGAAACGTCTGAGAAAAACAGCATTTCGTATTGTTTTTTTTATAGCTTTTTGGTGTTAACAAATCCCACAAATTTAGGCAAGGTCATTTCTTTTAGGTGAGGTATGGTTTGTCTAGTTAGGGTGGGTAGGGTGGGGTGTAAATCTAAGAAAAACAACTATTTTTCTTTTGCCTTAGTCTCAGATCAACCCCATTTGTGGAGACTGAGTGAGATGGCCGCCCACTGCTGTGCTTGATACACAGACCAGCAAATACGTGCACATGTGTACACGCAGGTACAGGGGGCAGAGTGAGGAGGAATGGAGTGTTTGCCAAATTAAACTGTGTGTACACCAGTCAAACCAGATGTGGGGAGTTGGTTATTGCTGGGACGATTGAGGACATGGGATGGGGGCGGGGGTGCAGGGGTGGAGGGGATGGAGGGGGGTGGGGGTGCAGGGGGGGGGGGGGTACAAATTTAAGGGGAGAATGTTGAGTCAAGACCCAGAATAATTTCTATTTTCTGAGGTAAACAGTCTATGTTCACAGCCTATCAGATCAGATAAGCTAACGGTATGTCAACATCTGGAAATATTATAGCTCCAAAAGTCATATTTTCCTGTGAATCTTTTTTATAATTGACTACAACTACGGTATATATATTATAATGATAACTGTCATTCAGTCTAGGCTCACAGCCTCTCAGATCAGATAAGAATTGTATGTCAGTGATGGGACGAGTACTGCGCTAATGGCTTTCCTGACCCGGGAGTAGGAGTAGTCTTAATGGGATTATAATGTCATTTTGTGATTGTAAGAGGCTTTCCCTCAGTTTGGAGGGACTCTCTCAGCTCTGAGCCTAAACACAACACATATAAACAACAAAAATCAGCAGAAGATTATTCTTCTTATATAACCTAGCTTATATAACCCAGCTTGTTAGGAGGAAGTTTAAAGTTGAACTTGTTTTACTTAAGGTTGAGCGAAACAGGCTCGGTGTATTAATTATTTGAAAACGATTTTGTAATTTTCTTCACAAGAACTGAATGAACTATAAATGAACTATTTAACAAAAAGAACTAGAAGCAGGGCGTCCTATATAAACATCCATATTTAACATAGAGACCAAACATTATAATATATAGCTAGTGTTATCTCAGAGTGATTACTCTGGGGTGTTATACATTATTATATGTCCAAACACCCCAGGAGCATCGCTTGAAACAACATGGTGCAATATGAATTAATATATTGCACCGCCACCGCCAAGTAAGTATAACCAACTCGTTAATATGGCAGAACAGCATGCGTACAATACCTGTACGCATAGAGGACAGCCGGAGACAACATATATAGTAAGGAGGAGGAAGCTAATGACGAGGGTGGGTATAAATGGGGTTATCAGGGGTTGTTGCCTGTTGGCCTTGCTTAGGGACCTGGCTATATGATCATATGATACCTACTGGAGGGATCTGGCAAGCAGATTGGGCCTCTGGCTGGCTTGCCAAGTCCTCTCACCACCACCACCACCACCACCATACACCACCACCACCACTGGGATCTATTGGATCCATACCAACCAACACTTGCTATAGTTTGCCTGATCAATGGAAACTATTTTTAGATGTGTGTGGTGGTGGATTTAAGACGTACGTCAGTCCGTTTCCAGATATATATCATATGTATGTGACACCTTAAGTTAGAAGTAACGTAGGTGACACATACGTCATAGGCATGCATGTGACACATACATATTATATGTATGAATGCTTGTATGTGTTCTTAATCATCTGTCATGAATCTACGCCACATATGACCTGACTTCCACTGCCTGAAGTCAAGTCACATAATGGGCTGGAAACGGACTAGATCTGTGGTTTACTGGCAGTTGTTGTGTTGAGCAGTAGTTAGTTGTTAGGGTAGGGTTAGGGGGGGGGGAGTGGGGGGGGGGGGGGGGGGGGGAGACGCGTCCTTGTTGTGGCACGAGGTAAGTAAATGGTGCACATGTGTGTCACTGTCAGGTCGTTAGAAATTGTTCAATCGGCATCTAAAAAACCCTATCGCCCTTTATAGCACGCCCCCTGGGGAGAATCAATTAAACCCTCATCAATGACCTGTTTTGATATCGGGTAGAGCATTCGGTTCTTCAAAGGGTTGTGTAACCTGCACTGTGGAGATTCTGTGGAGCACGTTTGGGGACAAAATGGTGCATTTTGGTGAAAATCAATGAAAACGAGGGTAGGAGGGAGACAGAGGAAGAGTAGGGGGAGCCTTTGGTTAAGTTTATGATGGTTATATTTTCATCAGAAATCTTTTAATTCCCCAGTTAGAACGATTATGAAAAACTTAAACTATACTATCTACAACCTGCTATCTTTCATTTCCTCCACATTATCGTTTCATATCAATATCATATCAACTTAAATTATAACCAATTGTATGCATTTTATCTATGTCTTGATGTTACAGAAAAAAATGTCTTTATTAAATGGTTACCCTAATATACTGGCGAAACCATTGATTATTCCTCATCATTTCTTTTACAATTATTAAACTTGAAATAATAATTAACATTGCTTCGAAAGTATTTGCCCATAGCTTAAAAAATATTTTGAAACACTGGTAGTGTTACAGGGTTTTTTTAAATGTTTTATTCTTAAAAATATTAAGAGTTCAATGGTTTTATGGATCTATGTTTTCAATGGTGTTATGTACCAATATGATTGTTCATTTTCAGAAGATCTGACCCATGTACTTTTTTTAATTTCTGTATTTTTAAAAGTATTTAAAAGAATCGGCCAGTTCTAAGTTAACATGAA
Source organism: Sthenelais limicola (assembly GCA_942159475.1). Taxonomy (NCBI): domain Eukaryota; kingdom Metazoa; phylum Annelida; class Polychaeta; order Phyllodocida; family Sigalionidae; genus Sthenelais; species Sthenelais limicola. Next base: position 39,155,674 of record OW804099.1, read on the forward strand.
ACATCAGATATGCCTTCCAAGGCCTTGAAAAATCAAATTAAAATACATGTACTGAGATTCCATATTTTTTTAAAACTTCCGAAAAATTGTCAGATATCCCATGGCTTCCAAAATTTATAGGACCACATGTCGTCCAATTAAAAGATTGTCTTACCTATTCTTTTGGTACATCAAAATTGAACTTCAATGAGTTTTAGAACATCATACAGGTGGTACAAACCCTAAAATTTAGTCTTTCACTCTTCAATAGTTCAATTCATCGAAAATTCTCAGAACACTGACTATCTAATATATGGGAATCAAACTGGAAAATTTCTCAGGGCAACCAGAAATTCTGGCGGGCAACCTGATTTCGTCAGTAGTTTGCCCGGTGGGGCAACCTATTTTTGTTCCTTATTTTGACCACTGCCAAATAAATCAAAACAAACGGGTACTAACAATGAAAACGAGGGGAGTAGGGATGATATTAATGGAAGCAGGAATGAAAAATGTAGCACTGAGTAACCACTAATTAATTTATATCATACGCATAAAATTCATAACCAAGCCAAATTCGGTAATTAAAAAAGGCGATCAATTAAAAATTAGATCTAAATGATTTTAAACAAGTTAAATTCGATCAGGCTGTCCTGAAAATATTCATACTATATACGTGTGGAAATGTTGTAGACCTGAATAAAATATTTTCTAAAACTAAAAAAAACTACTAGACAATTTCAATTGGAATGATTTCTCAAATATCACTTCATGTGAAGAAGCCTGGAAAACAATAATAGGCAGAATAAACTCAATTCTTAATAAAATGGCTCCACTAAAACAAATCAAAATTAAAGTGTCAGAAACAGTCAGGAGTTGGGGCAGGCAGTTAAGGTATCTCAATGTTATGTGATGGGGGAGGCAGAGGTTGGGTCCTGTGTCATATGGGGTGGAGGTTGGGGTAATTACAAGAGGACCCTTTGAATACCAGTAATGACCCTGGAGGAGAAAGGGTGCAATGGCTAGATGAAGGTTCAAAGCCATTTATGACCATGGAGGAGAATGGGTATGAAGTTTGAAAGGGAGGGAGTTTTGAGAGAATTGACTAATTGTTGGTCATTTGATGAGGGTCTAATTGATCCTCCCCAGGGGTTGTGCTATAAAGCACTTGGAAGACTTTAGTCTCTAATGACGGGTCCACCAGGGTTATAAATGGTGCAACTCGCTATCGCTCGTGCACCATTTACCCTGGTGCACCCGTCATTAGAGACTGCCGTCTTCCAAGTACTAATTAGACCTGCATAAACCAAAACACAAACACACACCCTGAATCACATCCCTGGTGACTGTACCCCCCACCCACCCCCCTTGGGGGTGTCGGGTGCTTGGAAAGGCAACTTGTTCTAGTGCCTTATCCATGCCCCAACTATCTCTCTCTCTTTACTTTACCCTGGGCCGAGTGAGGTAACTTGTTTTAGTACCACACCCCGTCCCAGATACCATACCACCTGAGCTGCACAATACTTAAATATACTCCACCTGAACTAATTGATTATCAGAGATTCTGCCAACAAGGCAATACTTACTGGAACCATCCACAGCGATGACACCATATGTATAATACCCATAAACCCATACCCCATCTCATCCACATTGTCATTTCATTGTATAACCTTGTAGTAACCATAGAACACTGTAGTGCAAATAGAGTAACAAAAGAAAACTCAAAACAAAATTCAGGCATCCAATGGAAGAACTAACTAAACACATGTTTACTTAGATTGTTGGTCCACCTCATTGTAAAAACATCAGCAATAAAGAATTATTGAATTGAATTGAATTGAATCTGTCCCATTTATTAAATTCTGCCTGAAATTTAAGATCATGAGTACGGAGTCTATCTGGTATTGCATTGATTCAAAAAACTTCTTCGGGTTCGTTTAATATTAGAGAAAACATGTGTTTTACACTAAGGTGTCATTTTGAACGACATTTCTGTATGGTTATTTAAAGCGATTGGTGAAGGCAACTTGTACATTTTTCTAGTGCCCTGCCCCATGCCGATCGAAAGTATTCTATTGTCACTGTGTTATTTATAGTCTTCTAAAAGTAATGTAAGCCCTGATGTAAATACCTTCACTGCTGTCTCTATAAGCATCAGTAATAAATTTGTTTAAATAGAGAGATAAGCGATCATTATCACCTGATGATCGGGGGATTCACATTCCGGTAGTGTCAGATTACACATGGGACAGGCCACTGCAGTAGTGTGTAAACATGGGTCAGACCGTTCCAAAATATACAATCGGCAGCTCTACACATTTATTAAATTCTGCTCAATTCGTCTGTAAAATGATACATATTCGGTATATATCTGAGTGTATTTGGTATTGCGTTGATTTGAAATACCTGTTCGGTTATGTTGCACTGTATTTTGAACCTGATTTCTGTCTTAAATTAGGGTAGTTTGAGAGGATTGGTGAAAGTGAATTGTACACTTTAAGACGATTTGACCCACATACAGGCGGGGGGAATACCCTTTGTGAGTGTCTATTTTGGGTTTCTTTTCATGGGTCACCTCTGCACCTGTACATTATTGTGGCTGGTGTAGAGGGTGGGTCAAGGGGTCTGACAGTGATCCATTGCCCGACCCACCTCACCCTTGAGGAGTGGTCACACAGCAGGCGGACTCTCTGGGCTCAGAGCCTGTCAGATCCCTTCGAACTAAGGGAAACTGACTGACCGCAAAATCCCATTAGGGCGGTACAAGTATTTAAGATTGTTCAGCCTGATTTAGTAGGAATTATCGTCATGCGATGGGCTTCTGGTTCTATATTTTCTGATGCCATGTGGATGTGTATGCTTATTTTGTTTATTTGGTGCCCAATTGTATCAAATTGAAAATACCGTTAATTACCTTTCAAAATGTATTTGGTCATTTTAACACCTGAGGAGGGGGCGTTACCCATCCCAGACCATCTGAGCCCCACATATTATGTTATATAGTTCTCCTGAATAAAACTTGGTTAAAAAATAAAACAGCAAAACAAATAAGCTATACGCATGGTTATTAATTTCTCAGTTTCATGGCCTCCGATTAAGAACTGCACTGCAGAGGGATAAGCCATATTTCATGCTCCTATGTCTAACGGTCTTGAAATTAAAAAAAATACGTTATACGTTATAATTAACTTCGCCACAAGTCTGTCCACTCTCATAGTAAACACTGTATAATGGTTCTGCTGCTAACCGGTATGTGGGTGAAACCGCCAGAAACTGTACAATTCACCTTCACCAATCCTCTCAAATAACCCAAATTTCAGACGAAAATAAAGTTCAAAATACAGTTTAACCGAACCAAACAGATTGCTAGAATCAATGCAATGCCGAATATACTCGAATTTACCCAGTATTGACCAAATTGCAGCCTAATTTAGTAGAATTTACTAAATGTGTATAGTAGCCAATTGTACATTTTCTGAAAATCTGCCCCACATAGAGGCACACTGTTGTTATCAGTGGATGGATTATGCCAGATAAGAAGGTCATCTCCTCAACCCATCAACACCAACATCAAAGCTCTGGATCACTCTGGATCACAGAGACATTCTTTCTCTATCATCAAAGAAATCTCGCTGCCATCACAAGTTGAAATTAATTAAATTTTTAAAAGTGAATATATAATTATAGTCAATAGATAAGCACCAAGTCCCTCAACCTATCTCAATTTATGGTCACATGAAGCGAAGTCTGGTTTTGATTCCTCCAGTAGGGATCGATAATAGGGGTTATAATAGTGATTGGACGCCTACTGCGCTAATAGCTTGTCTGACCCTGGATTATGCATTCTAAATGGGATTCTAATGGCATTTCCCGTTTGGTGGAACTCAGTCCAGGCCCAAACCCTCAGATCAGATAAGAGTGGTATGTCAGTGATTGGACGCCTACTTCGCTAATCGGCTTCCTTGCCTAGGACTAGGTGTTCTAATGGGATTATAATGACATTTTGCGGTCTTAATGGAATTATAATGGCACTTTGAGGTTTGAGGCGCGAGGCTTTCCCTCCATTTGAAGGGACTCTCTCATCGTTGGACCTAGACTGGGACTCTCTCAACTCTGAACCTAGACTGAATATGACTTTATTTCTTTTGAATATATTGATTTTTAAACAATAAAAATCAAAGGCTTGTACAAGTCTATGAATATATTCACCAGCGTGGAGCATTCCTGTCTCAAGGTCAGGGCCCTTGCCCTTGGCCTCCGTCTGGACCTGTTTTCAATACATTGTTGAGTGGGTCAGATTTTCAGAAAATGCACAATCTACAGTTCTACACATCTATCAAATTCTGTTAAATTAGAGTAAAAAATGATAAATACTAGGTATATCTGAGTATATTCCGTATTGTATTCATTCAATAAATCTGTCTGGTTATGTTGAACTCTATTTTGAACCTGATTTTCGTCTTAAATATGGCTTATTTGAGAGAATTGGTGAAGGTGAATTGTACATTTTCTGGCCACTTCACCCGAGTAGTCCTTGAACTCCAGTTACTTTATGAATCACCCTCCAGATAATAACTCAGAGCTTGGAGTAAGTTTCCTTTACTTCTTTACTGCCCAGATGGCAGGGAAGCTTAATAAAACATTTTAAAAAAAGAAAGAACAAGTTTCTTTTACTCTGAGCAACCCGTCTCGTTGCTCTGAGATATATAATAACAACAACCAATCCCTCCCTCCCCCCCCCCCCCCCCCCGCCTCCCCCTAAAATATCGTGTAACTGAAAAATGGATTCAAATATAGGGTTGATACACAGTGGGCGTTGGGAAGCGAACCAGCTGACATCTGAATAAATACATGAAATAATTAAAAACGCTGAGACAGGAGAGGCTTCTTGGAAGGTATTAAATATATTGCGTGTGTATTTGTTTTATTCATTGGGTGCCTGCACTTTGTATATTATTTTTTATACTTGAGCTATCTTTAATTTGGCTACATTCAATTTATGGAACAACTCTGTTTCAATATTGTTATTTAACATTTCTATTGCATGTGTACTTATATTTTTACTCATTATAGTGATGATTCAGTAACTCCCCTTGGTGGTTTCCCTTCCCTCATTCTCTTTGACTCTAAGATTCCTTCATTGCTTCCTTGGGCTTCTTTCATTCATTCATTCATTCATTAATTCATTCATTCATTCATTCATTCACTCATTCAGTCAGTCATTCACTAAGATTTTTAAAAAAAGTTAGAAACTTGTGTGTGCACTAGTTTTTTCTACAGTTTCTAATGGTAGAGAAAACAGGAGATTGGTCTATAGTTATTGGCAGAATTTCTAGAACCGTTCTTGTAAATGTTACCTTTGCCATGGCTTGAGGAACCTTTCCCATTCTGACGGAGAGGTTATGATAAATGCCATAAAATATCAAGCTAAATTCAGCTGAGCAATGATGAACATCTGATTATATTTGGTATTGAATTGATTTTGAACAATCTATTCACTTATATTGAACTGTATTTTGAACCTTATTTTTGGTTTAAATTCCTGTTATTTGAGGAGATGGGTGAAGGCAACGAGCATAGACTGACCAATATATATTATACTCGCCAGTGAAGGGGACATTTTACTCAGGTGATGTGGTCCAGTAGCCCAGTAGCACTAGCTTCGTGGTCGATCCTGTCATATTTTGTCCCCTCAATTTGTACTTTTTAGTTCCGTGATGGGAGAAAGATTGAGGGGAGGGGTTGTGGTTTTAAAAGGAAATACTGTGGAGGGAGAAGTTGTGGTATTATAAAGATCCCGGTAGCTCATTATTGGTATAGACTAAATCTGGCTCAGGTGTGTAACCTACCCGGATGTGGGGAACCACTCCCCCCCCCCCCCCCCCCCCCCCCACACACACACTACCCCTAGGGCAGCCGTGGTTTTTGTGTCTTCATCATTTCAACGTGCAGTAACCAGACCATAAACCGAAATGTACCAATGAACCCTCCGACATGTAACTTGTACTGTGTACGTAGTTGTTTTGGACATCTTAATATTAGTTGTTTAAACGAGGGTTTTTTAAATGTTACATTTACTGTTTGACTCATTCCCATAAGGGCTAAAGAAAAAAATGTTTTGCTTTGCAAGATGACAAATTACAACGTGCGACCCTCAAATGAAACATTTACTAGGCATTGCTAGCTGATTTACTTGACAAATCTTAGGACTTAAAAGTTGAACATGATATTTGTTTTAAACTGGGGTTATATGACTGCAACATCTAGGTGCATCCCGTGCTCTGACAAGATCGAAGAAGGCCAACTTGTAAAAACAAAATGTTTGGTTACTTGATGCTTCGATATTACTATGTTTTTCGTTATAAAAGAATATTGTTAAATGG